>JAMKQA010078851.1:0-11223 GCA_024699735.1 Posidonia australis
GCAGTTCTAGTCTAGTGCATCTGTTCGAGCCACGTTTGCCGCACACAGGTCTGGGTAGTTAGCTTTATTTGTTTAATATTGCTGCTTAGTTGCTTTTAATTAAGCTTGGGTAGTTCTCGTATTGTTGTGTAGCACCGGGGTGTTACAATAACTGTCAAATTACATGCATTCCAGTTGCAGTATCAGAAATGAGTACACTATATTGATTAAGAGAAAACTCTACCCACATTCCCAGAAATAAACTTCAAAAACATGAACATAAACATTTCAATGTAAACTTTATGGCATGTTGCCAAAAAGTCATCTTCAGGATAACAAATGTCAAGAATCACATTGGGATTTCATACATTCTGGTTTTGAGAACCTCCCCTGCTGTAAGCCTGTGACCTAATTTTTGCAAGAATCTTCTCAGTAGCATGGTTCAAACTCATAATGTGGCAAGGCAACTAGGCAAGGTTCTCCTAGAAACAGGACAGGGCTAACATACTTTACCATTCCCAAAAAAAAAAAGATGAAATACAAATATTATAGCAGGATTCAGCACACACTTATCCACAAGAAAATGTTAAATATTGTGGAAATGCTAGACAAACCACAATAGCATCAAAAGCAATAAATATCCACAAGAAAATGTTAAATATTGTCGACATGCTAAAAAAACCACAATAGTATCAAAAGCAATAAATAATTTATATAAGTCCTGAGCTGAGAGTAGCTGACCCTGTAGTTCTTAGTTTGTGACTCGGATTGTTCTTTAACCAACTTTCAGAAAAGAATACTATCGGAAGAAGACGATCAATAAAATCCATCTAATCAAGCATGAATAAAGCTCTGAGCACATATATCTATCCACACCATAGATATCATGGCGCCAAAGCACTAGGTGACAAGCTAAGGCACCATAAGCGACCCAAAAAAATGGGGATTTTCTCCCTGTTAATTACGTGTATACGTACATCAATTTATCCAATTTAAACTATTATAACCACTAAATAACATTGAAATATACAAAAAATAAAACGATTTAAATAAAACATCATGAGACTAACAATAAAAATAAAAAACAATAATATCAAACAAAGTGATTAGGCATGCCAAGGTGCATGTTTAATTCAACTAAGTCATGGCACCTAGATGGCCACCTTAATAACCAAATTTCACACGATTTAGAAGAAAAGACATGAAGCTTTAGATTGAATCCAACAAAGTTTGCACGAATGGTAAGCCCAGGAAACACACTGCCCATCAATACATATCAGAAGAAAAGAGAAAAAAACAAAGGCAACTTCCTGAAAACAGAGGTTACCTTCAGCAAGAGTAGTCAATAGTTAATCACCAAACCTTGCTCAGAAGTGAAAAAAAAAAGAACTCTATCAACATGAAACCTCTAAATTCATCCATTGCTGCCAACTTGACTTGTCATCGATTAACTAACAAGAAGGTAGGAGAGAAAATGATTACGAAAAGAAAGAAAGAAAGAAAGATTAGAGTTCTTTACCTTGAGGAAGAGGCTGCCGTTTTTGGTATGTCAATTTGGTGATCATGATGGTGGTAGTTGAGCTTGCCTCTCCTCGAAATTCCGGACAAAACCTTCCAAGCCTTTGCATGCATCTTCCCTCCTTGGCTCCACCCACCAACAGCTTGGGCCTTGTGGTTGTCGATTTTGAAATGGTAAAATATTGGCAGACATCAGGACGTGGAAGAAGAACGAGGACCTCACGCCACACTGCTGTAATGGTGTTTGGGTTCTGTATACTTGCTGGTAGATCTTGGACAGGGATAGTTGTTGTCACCCACCCTCCACGAGAGTCATGGATGGTACAGTACTTCATTTAACAAATATCAATGTATTGAAATTAATTCTTGTCATTTAATTTAAGAAACTTACAACCCACCAATACGAGGTAATTCACTGTAACCCAAATAGAGAGTTTATCTTTAATCAACAGGGGACACATGAAAATTTCATTGGGAGGAGACAGATACGATGGAGGAGTTCTCGCTAAACTAAAAGAATGATTGGTATTTTGAGCTTGCAAAGTGGCTATTGGAGCTGATAATGGAGAACGATGGTTTACAGTGAAGGAGAGAGGGAGAAGTGGAAGATGCACTTGAGAGTGAGAATCTTAGATGCGATTATGGAAGGGTAAAATTGTATATTCCAGGTCTATAAACATTCCAACGACAGCTTATTCCAGTTAGAATGCTAATAGCTAATTCAGGCGTAATAAAGGTAATTGCAGACTTCTAGGGGTATCAAGGAAAATAATTTGTCCTTTAATTGAAAACAAAAAAGAGGGATACGAGCAGAACGCCGTTTGTGGCTGGCAATCGTCTGACCTACAAAGCACCGACTGGAGCAGATAAGGCAAAAGGAAGGAAGGAAGAAGAAGAAATGGGAACACTGATGATGCCGCTGCAGCGAGGGAGCCCAATCCTATCGGCCAGATGCTCGGCTGTTCGGCGTCTTCCTCTCGGAAAGCGGGTAGCGACGACCCAACGATCGCTTAGACAAACGATGTTGGTAGTAGTAGAGGCGAAACCTGACTTCGATGGAGAAGAGACGGCTCGCAAGCGGCAACCCACAAGCCTCTCTTCCCTCCCGAGTGTCTCCAAAACCCTTCTTGCCAGATGTGCTGCTGCAGTCCTTGCACTGGGATTTGTCGACGCAGGGTTGGTTTCTTTTGGTTGCTTCTTTTCTTGCTACCTCTTGACGACACTTCCTTACTTTGCAATTGATTCTATTTATTAGAATGGTAAGTGGGCCAGTGAGTGTTTTCATTCTCAAACCAGTTTCTTGTACCTCATGTCTAACGCCTACTGTCTCCCCTCACGGTGTATATAGTTCTCTGATTACTTGTTCAGTTATGGAAATACCGGATTCCGGCGACCAGTCCATATGAAGCCTGCTTCCTAACATGCCCATTTTACAGTTATGGAAATACCGATCGAATAAATCGTGTAATCAGAGTTTAAGTTGTAGGATTGATTAAAGTGTAACTTGGGATCATGTATGTTTGTGATGCTAATACTTTCCAAGTCATCCAAACAAATCTGGAGATGTGCATTTGCCTCTTAATCCTACGAAATTTTTTTATACATATATATATACACACATGTGTGTGTGTGTGTGTTTTACGTTTCTAATAGATCTTAAATTTTTCAGGTACAGCGGAGATTGGTCCCGGATCAATGTGATTTCACAAGAAAACGAAGAATTACTAAAATATGCAGCTTTCCTTGTGGTTCCTTTGTGCACATATTTTATATGGTCTATTTCTGACGAGGAAAAGAGTTCGCCACCTTGAGAGCACAATGCTCATCACTCGCATGTATGTATGTACATGAGTGGAATCAAACAAATCACATTCTTTCATTATTTTCTTTCTGGGTTTGATCCATATCTACCACCCATGCAAAGCTCACACAAGAGCAGTACCATGTCAAGAGCCGACACCATCCATACGTGGAACAGCAGAGGCAACGATGTCAGTAGGACCAAGATGGCGGTTGGTAGCCTCATCCGTGGCGTTTGTTGCAGCAGGCAGACCTGTGTAAGCATCTACGATGGCTATAGGGTCCTTCCGGCGACCAAGTTGGTTTTTTTTCATTTTTCTTTTGTGTGTGCCAATGAATTCTGCATTTACCGAAAAGTATAATTCATTCCGTATGTGATTATTATTTCAATCGGAAGGTCACGATTCGAATTTCAATGGATATAGAATTTTTTAAATAAAATATTTTAAATCTAAAAAAAATCTAAAAAACTTAGTTTTATGAGGTTTTTATTTTTGTTTTTGCCACTTCCAAGGTTCTGTCACCATTTTGCTGCGTAGAATCTATCTAGTCGATGGCATTTAGAAATAATCATGTTACGTGTGTGGAATATTTGTAGCAATGTTTGGTCATTACCATCTTATCTTAACTATATTTTGTTTTTTTCTATTAATTAACAGTTATCATTAAAAAAAAGTTAAATCTTAAAGTAATAAATTAAAGAGTTAGAACCAATATAATAAAGTAAATAACTAACTCAAATCTTTGATGTGTGGTAGCATACCTTTCTGTAAAATCCTATCTCATTCTGTACCTACGAAAATACAAATCAAAGTATACATGAGTGATCATTCAAAATAGTCATCTAGTATACATTCATCATAAACACAAACAAGGAAAACTTAGTAAACAACATCGAGAAGCCTGATGTAGTCACGTCAAGAACCTCAACATAATCATATCGAAAGCAATCAAACATCGACATCTCACTTGGATGTCACAACACCACACCAAAGCAATTCTCTATTGCCAACGAGTAGTAAAACTTTTAAAACATATCTTTAAAAACCATTTTCTTTTCTTTCAAACCAAAATCATATGCATGTTTTTCAAAACTGTTATGCATATTTGAAATGATTACTTCTTGCTAAGTTAAGACCAAAACCACATAAAACGACACAATTACTGAGCCATAGCTCAGAAAAACATAGGATTCGTTTGGCTACTACAGCTCCCCGCTCCCAAAAGGCCAAAGCTGTTACTGTATCAACTTGTCGTAACTTGCGGAAGTCGATCGACTCCTGGGAAAAGTTGAGAGCCACGTTTTATAAAAATCATCTCCCTACTGCACCCCAAAATGACGATACCGATGATGCCCCTCGGCCCAACATTTCTCTTGCATTTTCTCCCAAAATCCTACCCTTGTCTTTGCTTGGAGGAAAGGTGTTTGCCTACCTTCTCCACCTTCTCTTCTTCACTTTCTCTTCACCAGCCTGCCCACTCGACCATCAAGCCGAACCCCAACACCTCTTCGTCGGTCTGCACCTTGTCGTTGCCTGCTTGCTCATCATCGTCGGCTTGCCTTCACTTCTTCGCCACCCTGCTTGCACCTTTATTCCGACGTGTGTGCTTCGTAATTTCTTTTGCCTTCACCTCTTCAACAACCACACTGCATCTCTTCGTTGGCTTGCCAAGTGCCTGCTCCTACTCATGCGTGCTTCGTTCCTTTTTGGTGTTGCGAAGGATCTGCACTTCGATAGCCACTACGAGCGCGGAGGATCGATGGAAGCGACGACAATTGTCTCCTTCGATAAGGGGCAAGGGTTTGGTGTTGCAATCGTCTTCTTCAGATCTGATCTTTTAACAACTGTATGGTTTTTCCGTAAATAACATTAGGTTATATTGGTATTACTGGTATAGATTAGGGACATATCTAACTTTTCATAGCTGAATTTCCTCAACTCTTCAGAAGAGCGGCTTCCCCCTACTCCCATTTTCCATGCTCAAGCAACAGTAGTGGGAGCGAGCGCTTCTTCGACAGAGCTGCAAGAGCTGGCACGTTTGTTTACGGAAGCTAGCGGGAGCAAAGAGCTGCAGCTGCGGGAGCTGAGAGTGGATGCAACTAAACGCATCCATAGTCTCCTATAGACCAGAGTTAGATTTCTTGAATCAAGGCCTAACAAAAACCACAACCATAAACAAACAACAAACAGTGTGTCGTGTTGCCCGGTATCAAGCAACCAATACTGACTACAAATAATCCACTAAAGCATGACCAACGATGTTTGCACTACCACGAACAAGCCACTCTGTGAAGAATAAGTCTGTCCCAGTGACCTACTGCAACGACCCAGATTTGGAAGCAGTGTTTTGGCCAGATATTTTAATAGAGTGTTAGATCGTTAGACGTTGAGTCTCCTACATTCAGTGTGAAACTTAGCCCTAGCAGCGTGCTACGCCTGGATTAGTGGTTTCTAGCCTCTTTGGTGTTGGTGGTTGTGGTGTTGTGTTGGTCCCTGTGGATGTTTTAAGAGTTTGCTCTATGTTCTGGTGACGGATCTCAATTTGCACGAGTCATGTGGACGTAGAAGGTCGTGTGATTTGGTCTCATGCTGTGGCTCCCTTCCTTTCTTTCTTTCCTTTCCTTTTCTTCTGTCCTTCCTTTCTTTCTCTTTTTCTCTCCTGTGCCCCACTCCTTCCTCCCATTCCTCCTCCTCTTCTTCTTCTTCTTCTTCTCTCACACGTAGGGCTGTAAGTCGAGTCGGGTCAGATATAGGGTTTACCCTTACCCTTACACGCTCTGTATTGGCAGGTGATGGGTTGGGTCAATACCCATTTCAATAAAACTTACCCGCTACCCTATCCACTACCCTTTTCATTTACGGATAGCAGTGTGGGTTAGTGGGTCAAACAAATACAACATGTCATGTCCTAAATTTTCCACGATAATTTAAAACAAATTAAACTACGGGAAAATGCATGAGGCTAGGAGACTCCGATCTATATATACTATGCTAAACTAACCGTATGTCTGCACCTGCAAATCAAAACCACAAGAGAAACGCATGAGTGACAAGAGTCACCCAGTACGCATCCCAAGAAAATCGTGGAAAACAAAGCTATAATTACTTTATCCTTTAAATTCATTTCGCAAACCATTTCCTCAAAACTTTACAAACCAAGCCTACACCGGCCAAAACCACAATCGAGGCTCTACTAGCCCAAAACCACAAGCAAAGGTCCTCAATGGCCAAAACCACACATAGTGAGTCAGGAAGTTCGACACCAAGCAACCAAACTATAGCCACAAGCAGCCCATCGAAGAGCAACCACAGGCGTCTGCACTGCCATGACATGCCACCCTGTGTAGGAGCTGCGTCGTCCTACGATTCTCCTATCTAAAGAACCCTTACAAAGCCAACCCCTCCATGGGAAGGTTGTCTTATCTCTCAGAACGCTAACAGCTACGGGGCACGTGTTCCACCTACACTGGCCACCACAGGATACGCCTCCTCACGGTGTCCTCCACACGGTACTCAGGAGAAAGTGCCATACCTCCACACCCGACGACATCTGAGCCTCAGTGCTCATAGTGACAGCAGGAGTATCATACCTTCCTATCATGCCACAAGACACCTCAACCCGCAAACCACAACCCTAGCCTCGAGACGACAGTCAAGGAGTCTCATACCTCCAGAACCCGACGTCCCTCAGCCTCAGGTATCTCGACCTTCGACCTCGACCAGGGTGTCGCACCCGACCACCCGAGAATATCGTCACATTCCCTGGACCCGACGACACGGTCCCATACTGTCTAGGCCCGCACATAGAAAACTAGGAAAACCATTTTCCAAAACAGGCCAACTATCTCTTTGAAATCCACTTTCCAAAACCATTTTATATCTTTGGAAATTATTTCAAAATCTCGGCAAAATGGCACATCAGGTGTCCCAGGAGACCACCATTGATGACCCATAATCCCATCTTATAGGGATAATACAAACCAATCTGGAAAACCACTGCATTAAAATACATTTTCCAAAAATCCAGGAAAAACCCCAAAAATGCCCTAGCAGACTCGCGCACGTGGAGTGCGCGTTTGGCTAGTGCCCTTGGAACTTTTGTCTAAACGCCAACAGAAACTTGACCAGGGGCTAGAGCCGTTGCCGAACCTGCATATGTGGCTTGCGCAATCGGCCCGTGCCCTAATTCTCTGTCAGAATTCAGATGACCTACAATAGGATACCCATAAATCGCCCGAAGTGGGAGATTTAATTGGACCCTCCAAACAAGCACCAAAAATCTCAAATAAATCATATAGGGTAGACCCTCAAGTCTAATCTAAAACCTAACAAACAAAACTGAAATCCATTCACCATGCATCAAGATACAAAATCGCAAAGGTATAAGAGTCAAAATGACTCAAATCTCAACCACCGATGTAAATATCCATAAAAACCACAATAAATCCTTAAAAATTCTAAAACATTATATTTAGCCTAGATTACATGCATCCTAGGCATTTCTACCATTTTACGTGATATCTACAAATTAAATTGGGGATGCATACCTGAAATGAGCTTCGGCAACCCTCCGATTGACTACAGCGAACACCGGTGACCCCACACGACCACGGCCACCCTACGACCACAGGGACACCACTCCGGTGCTTCCCACACCACCACGAGCTACCGCATGCCACTACCTCTCGTTCCCCCACTCTCAGGCTCTCTCTCTATTTCTCACCCGCACTCCGGAGTGTAGGGGTGTTACACAACATTATCTGTAATCGCTTCTCCAAGATAATGTGCTTAAGAATTTCCTTCCTTTCAAATGGGAGGAATTCCCTTCACTATATATAATTCCTAAGCAACATTTAATAGTATGATGTTTATTATACATAATTTTTTTTGAAAAGGTATGATGATTGTGAAGCATGTGTGCTTAGAGAATAATGATAATGAATATGATGAACAACAAAAGCATCAAGATACACTTTGATTGGATACTAAAGTAATAAATATCTTTCATGCCCCCAGCCAGCAAATTTTACAAAGTGAAAATGGGTATATAAGAGGCTTGCAGGCTACAAAACATATAAAACATATGAATTTCCAGAACTTTAGTTCAAAGCGGAAAAAACATATAAAACGACAACATAGTCTAAACTCTGAAGAAAACATGATGCAAAATTTAAACATCAAAAATATTTCATGCTCACCTACTTGTCGAGATTCATTGTAAAAAAAAGAAAAAGATCTAACACTCCAACAATTCAATAATCATCACATGTACTAGTAAAACAGTGCCCAAGCCAATAAATTAATACAATATGATCCAAAATGTCATTGAAGCTGTTTCAAACGTCATGTGATGAAAGTTGCTTTTCTGATATACCCTTGTAAGCTCAGATATGTTTGAAGAGTTCCATCATCAAAAGTCAACCTAGTGAACCTATAAAATATATAAATTGAAATTAATAAAATAGTTAATAAAAGCCGAAACAATTGAAAATAACTTAAAGCATAGAAATACTTATTGTATAAATACATGAACTACTAACATTAGAAAAACAAATCAAAGTATTTCAAGACTTACATGTTAAGCCACCTTCCATGCTAATGATAGTAGTTGTTTCAAGACTTTCATTGTCTAAAGTTTCTATTATTGTTCCAAGAAACACTTGTTGTATAAATACATGAACCACTAACATTAGAAAAAAATCAAAGTATTTCAAGACTTACATGTTAAGCCATCTTCTATGCTCGTGATGGTAGTTGTTTCAAGGCTTCCATCATCTAAAGTTTCTGTTATTATTCCAAGAAACACATTAACAAGATTTTCTCCTACAAATGCAATAAAAACACAAATTATAAATCTTATATATAAATAACATTATGAAAATAGAAAGCAATGTAATTGTAATTTACCATGAAATTCATTTCTTATTCAATCTTGTGTACATATAAGAGTCTCCACAGTAGTTGGATGCATAGAACATCTGTATTGATCAAGTACTCTATCTCCAGTGCTAAAAGCATCCTCTGATAAAACAGTAGATTCAGGAATAGCAAAGATATCATGAGCCGTACGAGTTACAACACGATACTTAGCTACTTCTACACTCCACTAAGCTAAGATGTTTTTCTTGCCTAGGAAATACAGGATCCTCCAAGTAACATTCAAAATCATTCTTTGATAATTGTGCAGCAGACTTGGAATCAATGTATTGATTGTACTCATCGATTGTTGCAAACACAATAGATGGTGTCATGGAAAACAATCTTCCAAATATGATGCACTACCACTGACTACTGAAGCACTCTCACTTGAAAAAAGTGTGTCATCATCCCCAATCTTCAAACGTTACTCAGTATACATGTCTACAAAGCATGACTTTATCTCTAAAATTTTATGCTCACTATCACAATAATAAAATTTCCTCATGTAAAACTCAACCATGTTCATTTTGTGGGGAGGATCTAAGATAGCTATTGAAAAAACCATGCTTGCAACATTCCAATACTTATCAAATTTTGCCATCATTCGATTGCTTATTGAAGAAACAAAAGGAACATTACTTCGACAAAATTCCTTCAACATCACATGTATAATACATATTTCTTGAAAAAAATAATTTACAGAAGGATACAAGGATGTAGAAAACTTTTTTGTTACATCATAGAAGTAACGTAAGCAACCACAAATAATCTTTGTATATTCCCATTCCTTTGCTTCAGGTGCAAGCTTATAAGAACTATCAACTATTGCCAAATGAGAAAAGGCTTCCTTGAAATCTAAAGTAGTTTGTAACATGAGAAAGGTAGAGTTCTATCTTGTGGAAACATCTAAAATAAGAGATTTATTTGGAGCCTGTACATGACTAACTACCTCTTTGAAAGTTTGCAATCTTAATGTGGAAGATTTAACATACTTCACACTTTCACGTACTTTTATTGTAACTTCCTTTACAATCAAGATTCCTTCTTAGACAATCAAATTTAGAATATGTGTAGAACATCCAACATGAAACAATTGGCCATTTGCTACTAAATTATTTGCAAAAAGCTTCTCTAAGAGGTCCCGAACAAGAGCATCATTTGTGGAACAATTATCTAAAACAATAGACATTAATTTTCTATCAATGTTCCATTTATACAACCTCTCCAAAATGGCCTTTGAAAGTGCAACTGCAGTATAAGGAGCATCAATTACTGAGAAATTCATAATTCTCTTTTTTAATTTCCATTTATCATCAATATAATGTGATGTCAAAGTAAAATAGCCCTTGTTTTGATTTGATGTCCACATGTCACTAATAAGGCTAATACGACTTGTATTTGTGTCTGTAGACACCCCGATTTTGAGATGACTCATTGATAAGACTCTAGATGTTGCTTTGAATGTAGCCAACCCTAAACCCATAACAAGCCCGCAGCCCAACTAGAACTCCAGTAGGGGAGAACACCTAGCTAGCACACTTACCTAGCACACCTAGCTGGCACACCTCCCTAGCACACTTACCTAGCACACATAGCAGGCGCACATACCAAGCGCACATCTTAGGCGCCCAGCCATTTTGCAGGCTGCAGGCTACTGGCTTTCCATCTCCCACGGTTGTTACCTCTAGCAACGAATATGCCATAGAATCTTCCAGGCTTTTCGTCTACGAGGCTCCCTGCATTCCCATGAGTTACCCATAAGAAAATCCTATATAAGGACAACCATAGGCAACCATGAGGAGAGGTTAGAAATCCTGAATTCAGCAATTCTGTTCTGAGCAAGCATCCTGCACGAGTTATACCCTCTTTCCAGCAGCATATATTCGTTTTCTGAAGCACTCCCTTGCATCCCAAAGCATCCTTGGTCCTTCCAGAGCAACAAGGATCTCTCTATCTTTGATATTTCAAGAAGGAACATCTTGAGAGGTAGGCTTTCTACCTCTTC
>JAMKQA010078852.1:0-24625 GCA_024699735.1 Posidonia australis
GCCTACATTCGACCCACGGAATAACTTTTCTTTTTCCCATTTGACTTCTTTTTACTTTGATTTTGGCATGATTTCATCATTATCATACATAAGCATGTGGAATAAGCAAGCACACATTTTAGTAGACCTTAGACAGTAGGAAGCCTAGAATGACCGAGTTTTCTCGGGCGCATGGGGGTGGCTAACCCCTTCCCCATGCGTAACCAGAATCCTTACCCTTTCTTTGGCCCGCATTCATATAGCATTATCCATTTGGTACGGATCATACATGCATCTTTGCATTTCTTTTCTGTCATTTGTGTGTTGTGGTTTTCCTTGTCTTTCCATTAAAAGACTAGGTGCCGACTCCCTTTTCTTGCTTTTTCCTTTCCTTACGCCATCGCCATCCTGGCATGGCTGTGATCCCCCTTCCTGCTTCCTCGGATCGGCATGGTCACACAACCATATAACTGCTTTTACTTGTTTGACATAGACCTCGAGCCACGCCCACTTGTGCATCCTTAAGTCATGTTAACTCCTCATCCTTGCATATGGTTTTTGGTTGTTGCATTCATTCCACATTGGTTAGGATTTTCTCCACCACCATGGAGGATTTGTCCTTTGACCCTCTTAGTTTTGTAGATTTCGGGATGGTCGGTCAGACTCACTCCTCTCTTTTGCTTGGCATCTATCCTTTTCTCTAGGTACCTTCACTTGGATCACTCCCTAGCCCTACTGCATTTGTCTCCTTCCTATTTGTGGCACCTTATGTTGAAGCACTAGATTGACCTACTCTTTCCTTTGGCACTAATGGACTAAGCTATCAAGTGTCTCTTCCATCCATCGTCCAACCCTGTTCTTCAACCTTGGCCTTTGCACCTGCATCCATTGCCTCTCAGCTTAGCCTGTTTACTCCCTAACCTTAGGGATCATCCATGGTGTTTCATGTTGAGACACCACCTTCCCCATTTGGGTTGTCTTTGTGTCCTTCATTAGTTGTGCCCTCCTTTAGACCTCCTTTCGCTCTACCTGTTTGTTTGTTGTATTGTCCTCATGTTGAGGCACATTTCCTCCATTTCTCAGTTTCTACAATCGTGCCTCCTTTTATTGTCCTACCTGATCCTATTGTGCCTGTACTAGAGTCTTTTGTGTCCATTTGTGACACTTGGGCCTGATTATCCATTTTAATTGTAAATCTTGTAATTAATTGTAATATTGTATAAACGGTTTATTAATGGATACTTGTAAATCTTGTAATTAATTGTAATATTGTGATTGTGGGGTTTTGGTTGGCTTTCTGTGCACCTATTCGTGATTTAGGACCAATGTAGAGTCCAGTTTGAGGATGCACAGTTGCATCGGTTTGCGTGTCCGTCCTTTTCTCCTTTATTTTTCTCTTTTCCCTCACAAGCCCTCACCATCTTCGTCTTCTCTCCTCTTCTTCTCCAACCCGTTCCACCACTGATGGACACCTGTGCCTCCCCATCTTCTTCGACATGAGGTCGATGAGATGGATAGCCGGCACGACGTAGGGAGGAGGAGGAGATAAAGAGGGATGGAGGCGGGCGGAAGAGGAGAAAAGGAGACGAGAGAGAAAATACGAAAAGGAAGAAAGGGCGTTAGTGAGAGAAGGAGAGCTGAGCCGTGGTCCGTCGGTGGGGAGGAGCTTCGCCGGAGCAAGAGAGGCTTGCCAAAGTTGGGAGAGCTCGTCGGAGGAGGTACGCAACCCTTAGTCCTCCTCTTTCTTCTTCGTTTACATTAATGTATAAAATGCATGAAAATGGAGATAAATGCATGTAAAATCGTAGAAAAATAGTAGAATGGATGGAAATGTGTTGAATAGCATGAATGTGTAGATTTCATGCGGTTAGGATTGAAATTTGTAGGGTTATACGAGATTTAGGGATGCATGCTATAGTAGTTGTTAATGAGCTTCACTTCTTTGTGATTTTCGTATGGATTCCATGATGAGTGGATTGAAGAATGGTTTGAGGGGTTTTGAAGTAGACTCAAGGGTCCACACCCTATGATTTATTGGTATTTTGTGATGCTTGTTTGAAAGGTCCACTAGAGGCTCCTACTTCCAACGAATGGGTTGGCTGGAACAGGAGAGGTGCCCAGGTTGTGGGCATTTCGACATGTCGAACTGGGTTCAGTATACCGAATTTCTATCAGATTAAGCTAGGATACTTGAGTTCGGTAGATCGAAATCACCCAATCGATCGAAACAGGGAGTTTCAGTATACCGAAAATGTTCGGTATATCGAACCAGGGATTTTCAGTATACTGAACCTGGTTTTCAGTCTACCAATTTTTCTCTAGCTCTGATACATGTAAATGTGAAAATAAAATGAAAGATAAAGGTCTTATATGGACAATGAGCATGTGTTAATGGTGTTTTCCAATGTAGATGACATAGAGGAATATGGAACCCAAATAAGTAAATTTGGGGAATGGTTTTGGGTTTGAGACCCTAAAAATGAATAAAAGTGATTAAATGTGTAGTTTTGGGCATGAAACCCAATTTATGATTTTAAAGTATGGTTTTAAATGATTTGAGTTGGGACCCTAGTAGAGGGTCATGTGTTGCTTGGAACAAGTTCCTGCAACGAAAGGAATGAAATGAAAAATGGATTTGAAAAGGGAAACTTAAAGAGTTTTGAAAATAAAACACAAGTAATGTGTTATGGAACCACAAGGGTTGGTGTCAACAATGTGGTAAGAGTGTGAGACTCCAATGAAACCAATTGCAGATACGACTATGGTTGCCGAGCTTGAGATGGTGTAGGTTGAGCCTGGGTATGTGGGCCTGGGTGTTCGGGTCACCGATCTCGTGACAATGTAAGCTAGGCCTAGGAATATGAGACCTAGGTGTTTGGGTCACAATAGTGTAGGCTGAGCCTAGGTTATTGAACCTAGTTGTTCAGGTCACTGATGGGATGCCAGATAAAGACATATCTCTGTGCATATAGGAAAAGAAATTGAGGCCAATTGGCTGAGGTAGTGTCTTCTCGCATGAGGAATTTCACTGTAGTAGTGCAGAAAGGTAGGGAAAATGGTGTCCTCACCTACTACATGTGTGCCTAGTTACCCTTGATCAAGGTAACATCAATAAGAAAAGTTGAAATAAATAATAAAAGTGTGTGGTTTTGTGAAAAAAAAGAAATGTGGTTTGGCTAGGATTGGACTTGCGAATGGTCCTAAAATCCTAGAAATGAATATGATTGTGTTTTAACCAGTTACCAACCAACATTTGTGATTTTAGTTTTGAACCCGAGAGGCATTGTGTTTTAGGCTGGATTTGGCAAAAAATGTGGATTTCTCAGAATATGAGAAAGGTTTTGAAAAGTACAAAAGAGAAGGAAAAGATGAGTTTTGGGAAAATATTGTTTTGGAAATGAATTTCCAAATGTTTTAAAAAGAAAAGGAAAAGTGAATTTTGAGAAAAGCATTGTCTTGGGAGCAGATTCTCAAGTGATTTCAAAGGAAAAGAAAATGATGTTTTAAAACTGGATTTTTTAAAAGAAAACCAAGTTTTATAAACTAAAAGTTGTATTTCTAGCGTTTTGCCAGATTTTTTCTATTATGTGTTTGAGGCGCGTATTAGGTGACTTAGATGTTACTCACATGTGCTTTTGTTGGTTTTTAGGTGTAGATCGTGTGCATTTGAGTTTCGGTGTCGAAGTAGGAGCTTCTAGCCGCACATCGTTTCCTAGAGGTGAGTCTTAGTCACAATCATTTAATTATTCCTGTAATTAGTGTAATTTTTCTTATGATATTGTTATCTTGGTAGCGTACCTAGGATCGGGGCGTTATACCATTGGATCTTTTTCTTTGGCTACTTTATCTTAGTAGGTCGAATCCTTCTCTCAGCTGGCTCAAGAGATGTAGACCCTAACTCAAGCCATGTAGAGCTAACTATTTGCTCTTGTCGCCTTTTTTCCTACACCTTCAGCTCTTGCTTCAGTCGTACCCCTTGATTAGTTCATGCCCTCTACGCTTCCTACTCCTCAAAAGTTACAGCGGGAGAAGAAGCATGCCCAACACCAAGCTTTCGACTTTACTCCCTTAAGCGAGTCACTCAACGCCTTCTTCCCTAAGGTTGCGTTGCTTTTGAGGCTCTTGGATCCTCGTCCACCACTGAACCCAACGTTGCGGTGGTATGATGCAAGCATGTACTGCAATTATCATTGAGCCCTAGGGAACTTGACTAATATGTGCCACACTCTCTGGGACATCATTCAGAGTTTGATTGACAAAGGGGTCATCAACATCGGTGTGCAGGAGATAGATTCAACACCTGCCCCTGCACCAACATACCTTGACCTACCTAACGAATCCCTACCTGGGTTTATAGGCTTTGAGGATGTTGGGACCTCAAGAGTCAATCTCCTCACTCCTGTCTCCTTCTCCTCTCTAGAGAATCCTTCTGATCTCAATGGTCTGAGACCAACTCTCCTTGCTACCTCATCTTATCAATCTTTGCTTTCTGTCTCTACTACACGATTCAATCTTGTAGTTGCTCTAGCCTATCACTGTGCTTAGGACCAGAGACCATGGCAAAAGATACAATGTCAACCATAGGATTACAGTCCTTTGGTGGCATCCCTCGACAAAATCCAACACTTGGTCCAACACCTATTGAGAGAGCCAACCCTGCGTCTATTACCAAGCCCAGTCCCTAAGTGGTACGACTTCAACACTTATCGTGATTTCCATCATGCTGTCGGCCATGCAATAGACCAATGCCGAACCCTATAGGATGTTTTCTAGAACTTGATTGACAAGTATGCTATTATTGTCAACCCAGCTGGGCAGCTTTCATTAGCGAGCAGTGTGCTTGGGGCCAATCTTGCTCCTTCTAGATCTCCCTTTGTGTCCTCTTTTGCCTCCACCTCTCAAATGGCTCCAACCCTACTTGCTATCTTATCTCTCTAGCCCTTACCTCCTTGGGTCTGTTAGAACAACTTTGCAAGGATGGGAGAGCACACAATTAGAGTCGCTAGGGTAGTGCTGACAGCACGAGCAGTACCAGAGCAATTCCAGCACCTTAGACTCAAGGTTGCTGATAAGTAAGTCCCTCCCACCTTCTCTTTACATGCATTGTCTTCTGTTTTGTTTGCTTTTCTACTAGTCTTTTTTGTGTTTTATAGCATTATCAAAAATCCATAAAAAATATAAAATCCACAAATGTCAAAAACATACTTTTGCTTTTGTTGCATGCTCATTTCATTTCCTACATTCAAAAAATACAGAAACAACAAAAAAAAATCAATATATCAAAAATAGCAAAAGCATGTCCTTCTTTTTCATTGGTTTTCAATTTTTTATGTTTTCCTAAAACAAAAATCCATAAAAATCACAAAACCTACAAAAATCCCAAAATATGTTTACTTCTTGCTTAGAATCTATAAAACCCATAAAAATTTGCAAAATCCAAAATCCTGCCTTTGGACAATAAGCAACATTGGGAGGGTGCTAAGCACTGGTAGTTCAGTTGAACAACATTTACCCAAGCAATGCCATCTCATCACTTGTGGCCATATGAGTGAGACACAAAGCAGATCATAAAACCCTATTAAGCATAGTGCAAAACACAAGAGTGAGATCTATCCAATCAAGAGGGTCCACAAAACTTGGAGAAGACCAAAGCTAAGTAGAGCATAACCAGAGGCTACCCCACACAAAGTAGAAGCTGAGGGCGCATGCTGAACAACCGAACTCTTAATTCCTCATTGAGATTGCTACCTCAAGAGGGTGAAGAACTATATATCTAAAAGAATTGAGAGCATGTGTGCCAAAAAGAAATACCAAGATATGCATGTTGGGTATAAAAGAAACATGAAGACAGAAACTAAAAAAGAAGGCACCTATGAGAAGAGTAACTTGGACAAGCATCGAAGTTGCCTTAACCTCCAACTGCAGCACAAGATATTTGTCACTTGCATAAGAAGCATCATTGGAGGGCATGGCCCTACCTTTTGAGCATAGTAGCATGCTCAAATCACTCATGCAAGCAGCAACTCTACGTCCTTGACAAGGTTAGATGCAAATCCGATCACTCATGAGCGGAAAAGAAATGTCATTTCGAAAGCATCAAGAGCGGTAGTCGATACCCGAAGAGTTATGATGGAGGCTAGAAAGCTACATCCAATGCTTTTGCCACTCAAATGTAGCCAAATGCTATACTCTACAAAGCCGAGGCCTCATCTAGAGCCTCTCCACAAAAGTGAGAATGAGAGCCACCAACCACAACCTGACATGACATTGCTTGAGGATCATAGAATCTCATGAACCAAGAAGTGCAGAAGCATCCTCTCATCAGTTGCTTTAAATCCAAATCCACCAAAAATACAATAACTACCTTAAAAATCTACATTCCTTTTCTCCCTATTTTTGAAAATCAAGGCCGAGGATGAACACTTATGAAAGCCCAACATCATTGTAGAGTCCTTGCTCAGAGGCCTTGTGCTTTTTCCTATTTTAGCCACCCACCTTGATGGTTGTAACCCCCCCAATTCCCATAATAATTTAAAACAATTTAAATTACAGGAAATTAAAAGCTAAATAGAAATATCATCTACTAGGAACCTATGTGTACAGCTACGAGACTTCAGACTATGTGTACTATGCTAAAACTCATCTACATGTCTGCACTTGTAACCCAAAACCATGAAGGAAATGTGAGTGACAAAAGTCACCCAGCACGTACTCCACGAAAACGACGAAAAACAAAACTATAATTAATTTTCCTTTAAAATCATTTCACAAATCATTTTCTCTAAAATCCCACAAACCAGGCCCACAAGGTTGAAAGCCATAGCAAACGTGGCCCACATCGGCCAAAACAGCAAATAAGGCTCTATTAGCCTAAAACCATAAACAAGGCGCTCAATGGCCAAAACCACATACAGTGAGTCAGGAAGTTCGGCACCAGGCAACCAATTTTGGCCATAAGCAACCACCAAGGTGCACTACACTACCACGGTGAAACCACCCTGTGTAGGGGCGATCACTGTCCCGCGATTCTCCTACCTAGAGAACCCTCACAAAGCCAACCCCTTTGGGAAGGCAGTCCTGTCACTTAAGACGCTACCAGCTACGGGGCACGTGTTCCACCCACACTAGCCACCACAGGGTACACCTCCTCACGGCATCCTCCACATGGTGCTTAGGAGGGAATGTCATACCTCCACACCCGACAACACTAGAGCCTTAGTGCTCACAGCGACAACAGGAGTATCATACCTACCTGTCATGCCACGAGACACCTTAACTTGTACACCACAACCTTAGCCTTGAGACGACAGTCAGGGAGTTTTATACGTCCAAGACCCGACGACTCTTAGCCTTAGGTATCTCAACCCTCGACTTCAACTAAGGAGACGCGCTCGAGCACCTGAGAATGTCATCACATTCTCTAGTCCCGACGACATGATTCCACGGTGTCTCAGCCTACACACAAAAAGCTAAGAAAATCATTTTCCAAAATGGGCCAACTCATCTCTTTGAAAACCATTTTCAAATCATTTTATATCTTTGAAAACTTATTCAAAACCCTCGACAAAATGGCACAACAGGTGTCCCACAAGACCACCATTGATGGCCTACGATCCCAACTCAAATAGGCAAAACAAACCAGTCCAGAAAACCCATGAGAATCGCATTTTATAAAATAATCGGGCCCTGATTCAGCATACCAAAATGGGCTCAGTATATCGAAATTTCCTGGATTGGAAGATCGACCAGAATTGGTCGACCGAAATAGGTGCAAACATCCAAAATGGCAGATCGAAAACCAGACCGATTGACTGAAAGTTCTTGGTTCAGTAGACCGAATAAATCTAGTCGACCAAATTGGGACATAATGGTCAACACTCATAGCTAAAAATGGTAGACCGAGAAGATTCGGTCGATCGAATTTCGACCAAAAGACCCAATCTGATAGAAAAATGGCATACTGAAATGATTCGTTATGCCGTTGTGACCATGTCGGTGGAACCCTACACGGCTCTCCTTACCGGTGCGTGGAAGCACACGAGGAGTCCCGATATGGTCACAGCGAAGATGGTGAATCTGGAGAAGAAGACTAGACTCGGAAACACCAAGGAAAGATAAGGAAGGATAAGGAAAGGAGTCGCCACCTAGTCTTTTAATGGAAAGACGAGGAAAACCAAACACAAAAGAAAACCAAGAAGAAAACAAGATGAAGAAAACATGTATGCTCCGTGCCTAATGGATGTAGTGCACAAATCAATGCAAGCCAGAGAAAGGGTAAGGATTCTTGTTACGCATGGGGAAGGGGTTAGGCACCCCCATGCGCCCGAGGAACTCGGTCTTTCTAGGTTTCCTACTTGCCAAATGGTCTATTGGGTGTGTGCTTGCTTATTCTGAATGCATATGCTAAAGATGATTGAAAAAACATGTCAAATCAAAGAGAAGAAAGGAATAAAAGGAAAAAAGATAATCCGAGGGACAAATGTCGACATTGAGAATGCTGCTATATTGTACGCCTGTGGGCGATGAGGAAAATCGTGAAAATCGAGAAAACTCTCGGAAAGCGTCACACAAATCAGCGGAAACTCAAAGAAATCCAAGAAAATCAAATTGGGGAAAATAATCCTCATTCGAGACAATGTCGGCATTATTAAGCCTGTTAATGTACGCCCTTAGGCGATAGAAAACCAAATCAAATCAAAGATGCGAAAATCTGAAGAAATCTAGGAAACGATGAGAAAACCAAGCTTGAAATGAGTTAGAAATGAGTGCACCATGCGAGGAAGAAAATACAAGAAAATATGCATGAAAAAGTGCAACAAAATGTGCAAAATGCATGTGAGAGCGTAAAAACGTGAATTCCAAGGGCTTTTGTGCAGAAATCCCAAATTCTGAAAAAAAACTGCAATTCTAAAGTTAAATCATCAAAAATACATAGAAAAGCACATTTCATGTAATTTTGAAGAAATCTAGGGTAAAATGTGCAAAACTGTGCATTTTTTGTCAAATTGAAGATTCCTAGGGGTCAAAATGCAATTTTGCCATCAAAACATGCATTCAATGCAATTTTGTGGAAATTCAGGGTAAAATATGCAAGAAAAAGAGTCCATGATTGAAAGCAGAAAGTTCTAGGGACAATTAAGTAATTTTACCCTGGAAACCATGCATTCAGTGTGAAATCAATAAAGTTCAAGCGCTAAAATGTAATTTAAGTCACATTTGAGCAAATATTAAAATTCTCAAGGTTTAATTAGAAATTTTGACAGAGAAATATGCTTACAGAGTTATTTTAATGAAGCTTAGAAGTTTAAATGCAATTTAACCAGAGAAAAATGCATTCAGAATTATTTTCATGAAACTTAGGGTTTGAAATGCAATTTTTGAACTTATTTGAGTGAATGTTTGAATATCCAAGGTTTAATTTGCAATTTTAACAGAGACATATGCATTCAAAACTATTTCAACAAAGTTTAGGGTTTTTTATGCAAAAATGCTAGACTTTAATGCATGAATAGAATTTCTGGGGGTTTTTGTCAAACTTTTAAGCCTGGAAAACATTATTAAGAAAGCTTTGGGGGCACATTGCAATATTTTTAAATCAAACTTTATTCAAATGATTTTTAAAAAAATGCAAGGACCTAATTGTAAGAAAAAAGGATCTACTTGTAAGAAAATAAGGACCTAAATGTAAGAAAACAAAAAGTTCAGAAATTATTTAAAAGAAAACTATTTTTTATTTTTTTTAAAAGAAAAAGAATCGACGGCCACCGGCGACGAAACTTCGTCGTCGACGACTGCCGGAGGGGCTCTCAAAGGCTATCCCATGGCCTGATCTAAGATCAGACTTCACAGGAAGCAAGAAGAGGAGGGGAAAGAGAGATCCAATGGTCTAGATCGAGGATTCAACGGTTGGAGTGGGCCTCCCACCTCCCTCGCTGTCGTGGCACTCCGATGACGGCGTCGGAGAAGAAGGAGGTTGCTGGAGGGCTGCGGCGTGTGATCTAGGGCTCCAGGAGGCTTGGGAATGATATGTGGAGCATTTACCCTCTTCCAGAAGTAAGAATGGGACACTCCTTCTATCCTCAGACCTAGCTCGCTGTCGACGCGATCCAACTCCAGTGAGCTCGACTGCGGAGATGATCCAGGGCTCGTGGCTCAACTCTGAAGGCTCTAGTGTGTTGGGGGCATGCCGTGGAGTGTTTCTGGATGATTGGAGAGGCACGGTAGAGCTAGAGGCACGTGTCCCTTCACGATTCTCAATCTTCTTCCCCAATGATGGCGAGACGTCGCAATTCCGGTGAGCTTCTGGTGGAGGCTCAGGGAGGCAGTGAAACGACACGTAGAGGGCTGGAAGAGCTAGGCGGAGGTCTAGGAAGGAGGATCCAAGGCTTTGGGGCACAATTTGAGTAACAAATTCATCCCCCCACCTAGGTTGCCAGAAAACGGCTTCAGCGAGGCTAAAAACTCTGATTCCAGCCAGAGAAAACCTCTAACACGTCTGGAATCGCTCGGGGATGATGGAGGGAGACCAGAGAAGCTAAAATGAAGAGGAATTGAGGCTTGTGGAGGGCGTACCTGATCTAACAGAGAGCTTGGCTGTCGGAGGTCGCCGGAGGTTGCCGAAGATGGCTGAAGCTCTTATTTCTCTCCTCCACGAGCTTCCTCCTTGCTCTAGGGTCATTCTGGTTGCTCTGATTGGAAGAAAAAGCTTTCGAAAGCCCTCCTCTCAATTTTCCAAAGTCTCCTTTTTCACTTGCAAATGAGGCTATTTATAGGTTTCCAAATGGCTTGGTTGGTTGTTATGGTTAGAGTGGAAGGTGGTTAAGGTGGTTAAGAAGAGGTGGGAAGTGGTTAAGGTGGTTGGATTGAAATGGGAAGTGGTTAAGGTGGTTAAGAAGAGGTGGGAAGTGGTTAAGGTGGTTGGAGTGAAGTGGGAAGTAGTTAATGTAGTTGGAGTGAAGTGAGAAGTGGTTATGGTTGTTGCAGTTTGACTTATGATATAGGGTTTCACTTAAGGTTTGATCTAGGTTTAGGGTTTGGATTAGGGTTTTGAATTTAATTTAGGTCTTAACCTAAGGGTTAAGGTTTGGATTAGGGTTTAACCTAGGTTTTAGGGTTTTATGGTTTTGTCTAGTTTTTTAGGGTTTTTCTAGCGTTTTATTATTTTGTTTTGCATTTTAGGGTTTTTTCTAGGGTTTTCCTAGGGTTTTTAGGACTTTTTAAGGTTTGACTGGTTTTTTAGAGTTTTATTTGGTTTTTTTAGGGTTTTTTAGAATTTTGTTAGGGTTTGGTCCATTTGCTAGCATATTGCGGTGTCTACATCCGTTTTCTACGAAACCAGTAATCGGCCTAGGGCACCCACCGTGAGATGGCCCAAAATGAGACTAGGGGTAGACTTTCAAAACAAGTACCACAAAATCCAACTAAAACATATATGGTAGATCCTCGAATCTACTCCAAATCCACATAAACAAAACCGATATCCATTCACCATGCAAGGAGAAACAAATTCGAGAAGCTACCGGAGTCAAAAACGACCCAAAACCAATTAACACCATAAATGGCTATAAATGCCACCATAAATCATCATAAATTCACAATAGATTCTAGGAATGTAAATTTAGCTAGATTCTATGCATTCCTATCATTTTCTACCATTTTCATACTTTCTACAATATGGGGTGAGGTGCATACCAGAAATGAGCTCTCCAATGACCCAAAGCCCAATCTCTGGCCAACCAGCCACCACCGGTGATCTGCAAGTCACCTAGAGTTTCCTCGACCACTGGAGCCCCAACCACGTTTTCGTCGAGCCACACGACCACCTCCACCTCTCTCTCACTCTCTCTCTCTCTCACCGATGCACAAAACAAAGGAGGAAAATAAAGGGGAACGAGGAGAAAGGTAGAGATGGGGAGAGAGGAGAGGGAGGGATGGAGAAGGAGGGGAAGGGTGAGGGTGAGGGGCGGAAGCAGGGAAGTGAGTGAGGTGGAGGGGAGGAGGAGGAGAAGGAAAAAGGAGAGGGGAGAAAGGTGGGGAATCGGGGAGGGTGAGGTGAAAGGGAAGCCTTCGACCGTTGCTATATACGCATGGGAAGGAGCAGCTATGCACATGGCCAACTACTACGCATGCACGCATGCACCCGTCCATCTCTAGCTGCCCCCCAACCACACTGCACACAACATAACCACCAGGCTCCAGCACAAGCCAGCCACTAGCCAAAACAACCAGCCCACAAACATGGGCCCACAAGCACAATGCCATAGTGTACAGTGCCAACCACATGGGGACAAGCACAGGAACACACAACCAGAAGCCGATCCATGAGGTCCAAGCCCAAAATCACAAAACACACAAACAAGCATTGAAATAATAACACCCGTTCAGGAATAAATTCATTAAAATGTAAACAATTACGTAATGAATTTACGGGTGTTACATCCTAATCACCTTAAAAGAAGATTTCTCCCTGGAAATCACTAGTAGGTGAAAAGATATGATTACTGGGCAAAGATGGCTTCCTCAAGTTCCCATGTGGCCTTCTCGGCTCCATGATGCCGCTACCACATCAAGACTAGTAGAACCACCTTGTTCTATAGCACTTGCTCCTTATGGTTGACAATCTGGATGGCATCCTCTACAAAGGACAGATCTTCCTAGAGCCCCTATGGTTGAACTGGGATCACATGAGATGCGTCAGCTAGACACTTCCTTAGCATGGAGACGTGGAACACGTCATGCACAGATGACATCTCTGGTGGCAGATCTAGCTGACAAGCAACCTCACTGATCCTCTGGGTAATCTAGTATGGGCCTATGTAGCGAGAACTCAGCTTCCCACACTTCTTGAACCTTATGACGCCCTTAGTCGGTGATACCTTCAGAAACACATAGTCTCCCACCAGAAATTCTAATGGTCTCTGCCTCCTGTCGATATAACTTTTTTGTCGAGTCTGTGCATCCAACAACTTACTATGGATCAGATCAATCTTGTTCGCATATAGCTACACAAGCTCAAGACCAATCAATTAATGCTCGCCCACCTCGCTCCAGCAAACCGGTGACCTGCATGGCCTAAGGTACAAAGCTTCATACGACGCCATCTCGATGCTCGAGTGATAGCTATTTTGTAGGCAAACTCAATCAATGGCAGATGGTCTTCCCAACTCCCTTGCATGTCTAAGGCACATGCTTTAAGCATGTCCTCCATTGTTTGGATAGTCCTCTCAGTCTGACCATCAGACTAAGGATGAAATGCCGTGCTATAGTTGAGCACTGTACCAAAGGCCTCCTGCAAAGTTCTCTAGAACCTTGAGGTGAACCTCGTGTCTCTGTCCAATACGATGGACATCGGAATACCATGCAGCTGAACTACCTCAAAAACATACAGCTCCACCAGACGGTGCATCAGAAGCTTCACCCAAATGGCTAGAAAGTGAGTAGACTTGGTTAGCTAATCTACGATCACCCACACGGTGTCATTCTTCCTCTGAGTCCACGGCAAACCAGTCACGAAGTTCATAGAGATGTGTTCCCACTTCCACACAGGAATATCTAATGGCTGCAAGGTCCCTCCAGGTCTCTAGTGCTCTGCCTTGACTAGTTGGCAGGTTGTACACCTCGCCACATGGTCAGCAACATCCCTCTTCATGCTAGGCCACCAAAAGTTCTGCTTCAAGTTTCGATACATCTTTATACTCCCAGGGTGAATAGTGTACCTAGACCGATGTGCTTCATCGAGCAACCTCTGCTTGACCTCCTCATGTTGGGTAACGTATAGATGCATATCATATCTCAGCTCTTCATATGCCGCAATAGAGAAATGAGGCTCCCCACCAACCTCCAACTTCCTAAACACAGCTTGAACAAACGGATCCAGCTGCTGATAGGTGATAATAAACTCTATCAGCTTAGGACAAACAGACAGGTTGGCCACCCAGGCACCAACCGTCCCACAAGTTTGCCATTTTGGCCTGCAGTCCACTAGATCCTCTAGCATGGTCCACTCCTTGACCATCAGGCTTGCCAACATGTGCGTACGCCGACTCAAGGCATTGACGACCACGTTGGCCTTCCCAAGGTGGTAGCACAGGTTGAAATCATAATCCTTCAGATACTCCACCCACTGGTGCTGCCTCAGCTTGAGGTTCCTTTGCGTGAAGATATACTTCAAGCTCTGATGATCGGTGAAGACTTCAAACTGCTCTCCATATAGATAGTGTCGCCAAAGCTTGAGAGCGAACACTACGGCAGCCATCTCTAAATCATGAGTCGGGTAGTTCTTCTCATGATCTTTCAGCTGGCACGAAGCATATGCGATGACATTGCCATGTTACATCAGAACACACCTTAATCCAACACCACTGGCATCACTATACATAGTGAAGCCACCACTTCTAGAAGGTAGAGTCAACATAGGGGCAGAAATTAAACGAGACTTCAATTCTTAGAAACTCGCCCACAATTCTGGTCCCAACAAAACAGAACTCCCTTCCTGGTCAACTCTGTCAGAGGCGCGGCTATGGAAGAGAAATCCTTGATAAATTTCCTATAATAGCCCGCCAGACTCAAGAAACTCCTGATCTCTGCCATAGTCCTGGGTCGCTCCCAACTACTCACCACCTCGACCTTGGCTGGATCCACTCTGATATCTTCTCCAAAAATCAAATGGCTAAGGAACATAACTTCACTCAGCCAGAACTCACATTTGGAGAATTTGGCGTACAACTGATGATGCCTTAGAGTATCCAAAACCACCCTTAGGTGCAAGGCGTGAGTCTCCACATCAGGGGAGTAGACCAGCATGTCATCAACAAAAACCACAATGAACTGGTCCAGAAAAGGGCTGATAATCCTGTTCATCAAATCCATAAATGCAATCAGTACATTGGTCAAGTCGAAAGGCATGACCGTGAACTTGTAATGCCTGTACCATGTCCGAAAGTAGTCTTCTGAATGTCTGAGTCTTGTATCCTCAATTGGTGATACCCTGACTTCAGATCAATCTTTGAGAACACAGATGCAGACTGCAACTAGTCGAACAAGTCATCAATGCAAGGCAAGGGATAC
This sequence comes from Posidonia australis, assembly GCA_024699735.1. Classification (NCBI taxonomy): domain Eukaryota; kingdom Viridiplantae; phylum Streptophyta; class Magnoliopsida; order Alismatales; family Posidoniaceae; genus Posidonia; species Posidonia australis. The sequence goes on from JAMKQA010078852.1 coordinate 15,046, forward strand.
TTGTTCTTCACCGTGATCTGGTTCAGCATCCGATAATTTATACACAATTGGAGCGAACCATCCTTCTTACGGACAAACAAGACAGGTGCTCCCTACAAAGACACACTTGGCCTGATAAATCCTTTGTCTAGCAACTCCTGCAACTGAGTCTTGAGCTCTCGCAACTCTACTAGCGCCTACGATAGAGAGGCTTTGACATAGTACCAAAATCGAGGAATAGATCGATCAAGAACTCTACTTCCTTGTGAGATGACATACTAGGCAAATCGTCGGGGAAAACGTCCGAATATTCACACACCACAAAGATGTTGTGAATACCCAACTTGGAAGAAGTGAAGGTAACTATACTAGCTAGATAGCCCACGCAACTCCTGACCAAAGACTTATAAGCCATCATAGCTAAAATGACAAGCTTAGGCTCACCTTAACACCCACCTTACAAAAAGAAAGACCTACCCTCAAGAGATCTAAAATAAACTCTCCTTCGAGCACAGTCTATGAAAGTGGACTACTACGTCAATCAATCCATGCAGAGTATCACATCGTACTCCTGCATGTTCATCACGATTAGGTTGGCGTCGAACTCTCTGCTGTTCAGTGTCAAGTCGACAAACCGCAGATACCTTCATGCCAAACTATGCTCCCTCAGCTGCGTTACCACGTTGAGATGAAAGGCTCTCTGCTGGCGTCGAACTCTCTGCTGGTCTCTTTTTTAACTCCATCGTGAAAGACTTAGAGATAAAGGAGAAAGAACTCCCTGAGTCAAACAACACTTTGGCCATCCGACCAGCTATAATAAAAGAACCTGATGGCAAAGCAAAACAACACCATCACATCCATACAATTAGGTAGATGTCCAAGTTACAAAGATATTACAACAATCATAGAGGGTCATAAAACCAACTAATCATCCTTACTCTCAACTACATCTCCTGAAGTCATAGTGCCCAGAGTTGCAATGGTAAACACTCGTCCTCTAGTCGACTGCTGTGGCATGCTTCCTGCCTTCTTTGGCGGTTCCGAACAGGATCTCTGAACATGTCTCATATTTCCACAGTTGTAGCACAACACTAGGGCTGAGGTTCTTCGAGGATGAGGACAAAATGCAGTAATATGGCCCACCTGACCATAGTTGAAGCACTGGTTTCCCCTAAAAGCACTGGACCCTGTTTGACTGATGCTAGCTCCACTACTCCCAGCAAGACTCTACCGACCTATAGAGGAAACACTAGACCTCTCCTTTTGTTTCTTCTAAAGGCTACTTGAACTACTAGCACTTAGAGGACCAGAGAAAGAGAATCGTGAGGTAAAAGAAGACCAACCCTTCCCTTTGGGACGACTCTCCAAATACTTCTGTCACTTTGCCTCGAAGTGATAAGCCATTCCAACCATGTCCTCCATAGTCTGGCACAAACAACCCAATACCTTCACCCGTAGCCCAAGGTTCATGCCATCCAGAAACCTCTGCGCCCGCTCCTCCTCAGACTCATAGGCAAGAGTGAAATGTTCCAGCCAAGCAAACTCAGTCTTATACTCAAGCATCGACATCAAGCTCTACTTTAAACTCTGGAAATCTCGACGAAGATGCTCCTTCGCATGAGTGAGGAAATACTTGTCATAGAAGGCCGCCTTGAAATCCTTCCACTGGATGCTAACAATGACTAAGTCTGGGAACTTCAGCTGCCTCACAGACTTCTACTACTTATCTGCCTCACCATCCAGCAGATAAGTCGCCAGCCACACCCAATGCTACTTTGGGCACGCCTTGCGCTCCAACATCTTCACCACCTTCTCCAGCCAGGCCTCGATCTCCTTAGCATGGACCTTGCCATTGAATGATGGCAGACGAAGCTTCGTGAGTTAACTTAGCCACGGGTCACCCGACAGCTCACTGGCACTACTCTAGCTGAAGGCATGGGAGATCCTGTGTGCCAAACTCCACAATTCAGCACAAACCAGTGTCCATCTGCCCACATCCTCTCAGGTTTTGGATTCCTCGATTTGGGCCTTGCCCTTACGACCATGAGGAGGCATCCTGCAAGAAGAAAGGCAAAACACCTGTACCACAGACAAAACAACAACCAGAAAACCATGAAGAGAACCAGGTGCAGACTCTACCATGCATGCAAACCTATGGAGTCTCTAAATTGAACTCCTTAGGCTAGTACCTAGAAAACCTAGTGCTCTGATACTAGATTTGTAATGCCCCCAATTCCCATAATAATTTAAAATAATTTAAATTACAGGAAATTAAAAGCTAAACACAAATATCATCTACCAGGAACTTGTGTGTGCGGCTCCGAGACTCCAGACTATGTGTACTGTGCTAAAACTCATCTGCATGTCTGCACCTACAACCCAAAACCACGAAGGAAACGTGAGTGATAAAAGTCACTCAACACGCATCCCACGAAAATGATGGAAAATAAAACTATAATTAATTTTCCTTTAAAATCATTTCGCAAATCAGTTTCACTAAAATCCTACAAACCAGGCCTACAAGGTTGAAAGCCACAGCAAACACGGCCCACATCGGCCAAAACAGCAAACAGGGCTCTACTAGCCTAAAACCACAAAAAGGCCCTTAATGACCAAAACCATATATGGTGAGTCAGGAAGTCCGACGCTAAGCAACAAACTCTGGCCACAAGCAGCTACCAAGGTGTACTGCACTGCCATGGTGAAGCCACCCTATGTAGGGACGATCACCGTCTCGTGATTCTTCCACCTGTAGAACCCTTACAAAGCCAACCCCTTTGGGAAGGTAGTTCTGTCTCTCAGGATGCTACCAGCTATGGGGCACATGTCCCACCCACACTGGCCACCACAGGGTACATCTCCTCATGGCATCCTCCACATGGTGCTTAAGAGGGAGTGTCATACCTCCACACTCAACAACACCTGAGCCTCAGTGCTCACAGCGACAGCAGGAGTATCATACCTCCCCGTCATGCCACAAGACACCTTAACCTGCAGACCACAACCCTAGCCTCGAGACGACAGTCAGGGAGTTTCATACCTCCAAGACCCAAGGACTCTTAGCCTCAGGTATCTCGGCCCTCAACCTCAACTAGAATGATGTGCCCTACCACCTAAGAATGTCGTCACATTCCCTAGTCCCGACGACACGATCCTACAGTGTCTCGGCTCGTACATAGAAAGCCAGGAAAATCATTTTCCAAAATAGGCCAACTTATCTCTTTGAAAACTATTTTCAAACCATTTTATATCTTTGGAAACTTATTGAATACCCTTAACAAAATGATACATCAGGTGTCCCACAAGACCACCACTGATGGCCCACGATCCCATCTCAAATGGGCAAAACAAACTAGTCCACAAAACCCATGAGAATCGCATTTTATAAATAACTAGGCCTTGATTCGGCATACCGAAATGGGCTCGGTATATCAAAATCTCACGGATCTGAAGACCGACCAGAATCGGTCGACCGAAATAGGTGTTGGCACCCAAAATGGCATACCGAAAACTGGACTAGTCGACCAAAAGTTCTTGGTTTGGTAAACCGAATAGATTTGGTCAATCGAATTGGGATACAATGGTCAACACTCATAGCCAAAAACGGTAGACCTAGGAGATTCGACCAACTGAATTTTGACTAGAGGACCCAATCTAACAGAAAAATGGCATACCAAAATGATTCAGTATGCTATTTTCTGCGAAACTAGAAAATAGCCCAGGGTGTCCACCTGTAAGATCGCTCAAAATGGGATCAAGGGGCAGACCCCCAAAACAATTACCTCAAAAGCCAACTAAAATATATATGGTAGACCCTCGAGTCTATTCAAAATCCACACAAACAAAATCGAAATCCATTCACCATGCAAAGAGAAACAAATTCGAGAAGCCACAGGGGTCAAAAAATGACCTAAAACCACTCAACACCATAAATGGCCATAAATGACACCATAAATCATCATAAATTCACAATAAATTCTAGGAATGTAAATTTACCTAGATTCCATGCATTCCTATCATTTTCTACCATTTTCATGCTTTCTACAACACAGGGTCAGGTGTGTACCTGAAATGAGCTCTCCGACGACCCAACACCCAATCTCTAGCCAACCAGCCACCATTGGTGATCCATGAGTCACCTAGAGCTTCCTCGACCTCTAGAGCTCCAGGCATGCCGTCGTCAAGCCACAAGACCACCTCTGCCTCTCACTCACTTTCTCACACCGGTGCACAAAATAGAGGAGGAAAACAGGGGGAATAGGGAGAAAGGTAGAGATGGGGAGAGGGAGGGATGGGGAAGGAGGGGAATGGTGAGGGTGAGGGGTAGGAGCGGGGAAGTGAGTGAGGTGGAGGGGTGGGAGCGGGGAAGTGAGTGAGGTGGAGGGGAGGAGGAGTGCGCTCGAGGGAGGAGGAGGAGAAGGAAGAAGGAAAGGGGAGAAAGGTAAGGAATTGAGGAGGGTGAGGTGCGAGGGAAGCCTTCGACCGCTGCTATATTCGCAAGGGAAGGAGCAGCTACGTGCATGGCCAACCACCACGCTTGCACGCATTCACCTGCCCGTCTTTAGCTTCCCCCAGCCACATTGTGCACAACACAACCACTAGGCTCCAGTGTAAGCTAGCCACCAACCAAAACAACTGCCCCACAAACATGGGCCCCACACGGACACACACACGAACCCACAAGTACAGTGCCAAAATGCACAATGCCAACCACGTAGGGATAAGTACAAGAACACACAACCACAAGCTAGTCCACGAGGCCCAAGTCCAAAATCACAAAACACACAAATGGACCTCAGAACAGTAACATCCGTCTAGGAATAAATTCATTAAAATGTAAATAATTACAAAATGAATTTACGGGTGTTACAATGGTGGTCTATGATGATCTACGTGATTTCGACTAAACATCGCATGCACATTTTGAGACCATTGAACACCCCACGGTGGGTACTTGCATTTTCCTTGCTTTTCTCTCTAGTCTTGTTTGCCCACCTTGCTAGGTGGTCTATGATGACCCACATGCTCACAACTTGCTAAGTCAGAATATCACATGCTTGCTCTGATACCATCGCACGCCTACAAAGGGACTCTGGCATTTCTATGGCAACTGGCCTCGATACCAGGGGCATCTTTTTTTGCCCTTCTTAGTATCTCCAGATCTACCTTCCAGTTCCATTTAGCATCTTTCCCTAGATATCAGGGGAATGTCGGCTACCTTGTGGTATCTTTCTTTTTTATTTTGTGTAGGTTGTGATCTTCCTCTTGGCTTGCATTGGAGGTCTTTGTGGATCAAACACACAACATAACTATAGCAAGTTCTAGCAAGGTATAAGAGCACAAGTGAATAGTAAAACTAGCCCCAGCATACAAGGTAGCAGAATATACCTCTCGAATAGCACAATGCATTGACTCACATCACTGTACTAGAAGCAGAGCAGAGATCCGAGATGCCTTGGCCATTTGACAAGGTAAATAATCCTACTCTCTCTTGACTTTGCTTTCCTTGTGACTTCATTCAGGACAGGTGAAGTCTAGCTTTTGTGTCATCGCTCTAGGCGGGAAAATCTTAGTTAGCCTTCCTTGAGACTTCGCTTTAGGCAAATGACGCCTAACTTCTATGTCTTCGCTCCAAGTGGGTGAAGCTCAATTCGCCTTCCTTATGACTTCACATTGGGTGGATGAAGTTTGGCTTCTATGTTTTTGCTCCAGGCGAGCGAAGCTTAGTTAGCCTTTCCTGCAACTTCTCTTTGGCAAACGAAGTCTGGCTTCTGTGTCTTCTTTCCAAGCAAGCAAAGTTCAGTTAGCTTTTCCCACGACTTTGCTCTGAGTGGATGAGTTTGGCATTTGTGTCTTCACTCTAGGCGGACGAATCTTAGTTAGCTTTCCTTGCATCTTTGCTCTGGGCAAACAAAGTTTGGCTTCTATGTCTTTGCTCCAAGTGGGCAAATCTAAGTTAGCCTTTCTCACGGCTTTGCTCTAGGCAGATGAAGTATGGCTTTTCTATCTTTGCTCTGAGTGGGTGAATCTTAGTTAGCCTCTATCATGACTTCGCTTTAGGCAGACAAAGTCTAGCTTCTAAGTCTTTACTCTAAGCAAGAAAATCTCAATTAGCCTTCCTTATGACTTCACTCTAGGTAGATGAAGTTTGTCTTCTGTGTCTTCACTCCAGGCAGGTGAAGCTCAGTTAGCCTTTCTTGTGACTTCACTTTAGGTAGATGAAGTCTGGCTTCTATGTCTTCACTCCAAGTGGGTGAAGCTTAGTTAGCCTTTCTAGTGACTTTGCTCCGGGTAGACGAAGTCTGGCTTTTGTGACTTCGCTCCAAGCAAGCGAATCTTAGTTAGCCAACCTTGTAACTTCGCTCTGAGTAGACGAAGTCTGGCTTCTGTGTCTTCGCTCCAGGCCAATGAATTTCAGTTAGCCTTCTTCACAACTTCACTCTAAGTGAATGAAGTCTGGCTTTTGTGCCTTCTTTCTAGGCGAGCAAAGCTTAGTTAGCCTTTCTCACAACTTCACTCTAGGCACATGAAGTCTACCTTCTGTGTCTTCACTTTAGGTAGGTGAAGCTTAGTTAGCCTCCCTTATGACTTGGCTTCGCCCTAGGTGGACAAATTTTGGCTTGTGTGTATTCGCTCTGAGTGGATGAAGCTCAATTAGCTTGCCTCACTACTTTCCTCTGGGTGAACGAAGTCTTGCTTTTGTGTCTTCGCTCTAAGTGGGTAGAGCTCAACTAACCTCCCTCACGAATTTGCTCCGGGCGGACGAAGTTTGTCTTCTCAACTAAGCTCAACTAACCTCCCTCACTACTTTCCTCTGATGTCCTAGTTGGCAAGCCTGATTGGCTTGCCATGCCTCTCTTCTCCTCGAGTTGATAACCCTAACTATCCCACTGATGAGTCTGTTATCTTATCAATCCCTTTTCGCTGGTTAATGGGCCCACCAGCCTAGTCTAATGCCCCTCTTTGTGCAAGTTTGATAGCCTATCATGCCCCTTTTCTGGACTAATTAGCTGTCAACTTGTCACCCCGCATTCCATCGCATATCATCACATCAACTTTGCATCCCATTGTATATCATCGCACAACATCACATCGCATTGTGGCATCGCATCGCATTGCATTGAATTCCATCACATTTACATCACACCACATCACATCGTTACATTACATCACATCGCACCGTCACATCACATTATATCTCATTGCACAACATTGCATCACATTGCATTACATTGTATCACATTTACGACACATCGCATTACATTGTATCGCACCACATTGCATCTCATCGCACAACATTACATTGCATTGCATGACATCACATCGCATCGCCTAATTGCATTACATTTCATCACATTGCATTACATCACACTGTATTCACATCCCTAGCATTGGCAATAGCATCGTACGCAACACATAGTGACAACATTTTGTATGTTGCATCAGCATTCAGTATCATTCACATTAGCATCGTGTAGAGCCACACACATCCCCAGCGGAGCTCAATGCACACTAGCATTAGCTTTACCATCAGAATTACTATACAACATTAGCATTTGCATTTGGACAACGAGTCATGATTTTCGATGAATTCGCCGAATAAGTGACTCAATGCCAACAATAAACTCCATTCTCCCGTAGGCTTCAAGTGAGGTGTCTTGTCAACTCTGAGTATCGATTTTGGTTCCCTTGACTTCGCTCAGGGAGGAGTATTTGTAGACGTCTCAATTTTAAGGCCACTTGTCAATGGATTCCTCCAAAAGAGCTTGCTTTAGTTGCGACAAGGCATTTCCCAAAACCAAAACCTACCCAACATCCCAAACCAACTCCAAGACTATAAACCCATCCAAAACCACTGGCCTTTGATACCCAAGCCCAATTGATGGCCAAGTATTCAAGGAAATAGGCCCAAAATCCATGCAACAGGCTCTACACTTGTCAATCGTAGCTCACTATAGTAGATGACCATCACAGATAGCCATCACGTGCTGCCACCGTAGGTCACTTATGTGGATTCCCTGTGTCAGTAGTAGTATCTAAAGGATTGAGTTGTCCATTCACTTATGAAACACCTAATTCTTTCTTCTCATTGGCTTACGTGTATCTAGGCGTGTACCTTGGTATGCTGAGACCATCATGCCCTTCATTGCAATCCTAATCCCCATCTAATCCTCTTAATTTAATCTCAACCATTCCACTCAAAATTTGTTATGCATCTATGTACCTCATGCATCCCCACTACTTACAAAACTCTCCTCACCTCGTCCATGATGATGTTGCCGACGAGAATCCAACCCAAGCACACTGCATAGATTTGTCGACCATATCCAATGTCCAACAACCCCCTTAGTCGAGCACACCACCATCGGCCCACCCACGTCATAACCAAGCACCAACTCTACTCACCATCCACTGCATTCCCCAACAACGTCACACATAACACCCACCAAGCATCCACACCACCACACAACCATCCCAAGCACCAGTTGAGCCCCCTTGCCTCTGTTGTTGCAATCGGAAGCCAACACAGAGAACATTGTTGCAATTCAACATCAGGAGAGACAACAATGCATCGACATAGGTAAGCATCCATCTTTTTTGCTTAATTCCTTCTTCCACTAGCTCTACAATGCTTCTCGATATCGATTTGCTTGTGTTTGCCTTAGTTTTCACCTTTGTTGCATTCTCTAGTTTGCTGGTGATGGGTTCCTTGCTTGTGTTAGGCTAATGGCCCTTGAGCACGAGGCATGACCCATCTAGGTGTGTATTCCTCCTCCCTCACCACCATGATGCCCCAGAGTGACTCATGGCCTTGGAATCGTCAGAATTCTGATTGACTGTCCCTGTGATAGCACGGCTCACAACGTCACAATAGGCAAAGGCGTCGGGTTTCGAAGGTGCACTTGCTTTCCTGTTTTGCTTGCATTGTTTGCTTTCCACCTTCCTCTTTATCCTCCAAGACACTCTAGAGGGGCATTTTGTGATCACGGCCTCACCAATGGTTGGACAAGTCCAAGAACTCTAGTATGGCCCAACGAGGTTAGGGAGGAGTCACATTTGTTTTACATGGTGTTGGGATTGCATTTTCTCCTCTCCTCTTGCTTCCTCCACCCACTATCGATGTTGGGATGGGACCTCGAAGCTCTCAAGCTGGAACCCAACAACGACCAATGGAGATGGAGGAAGGGAGGTGTGACTGTGCCCAACTCGGAGGGAGGGGGAAGGGAGGAGACCACAGCCATACCGAGACAGCGAAGGCGCAAGGATAAAAGAAAAGAAAAAGGAGTCGCCACCTAGTCTTTTAAGGGAAAGACAAGGAAAACCACAAAAAGATGGATGCAGATGGGAAGGCTGGATGTCTGCTAACCAGAGGATGGGTACGGATTCTTGTTACGCACGAGGAAGGTATTAAGCACCCTCGTACGCTCGAGAGACTCGGTCTTTCTAGTCCAAATGCTTACTAAGGGTTTGATGAATGTGTGTTTGCCTATTCTATATGCTCATGCACGATGAAGACTGAAAACATGCCATGTCCAAAGCCAAGGAAAAGAAACCAAAGAAAAAAAAGTCGATCTATGGGTCAGATGTTGGCATTGGCAAT
>JAMKQA010078853.1:0-17542 GCA_024699735.1 Posidonia australis
CTCTCATGCTCATGGAAAAACGTCTCATAGAATACCTCTCATAACTCTTCCCAAGAGATCATCAGTAGGTCCACACTCGGAAACTTGGTGCGGCGCACAGCCCTCCACCACTGATCTGTAGCACCCTTGAGCTAAAATGCTGCAATCCGGATCCACTTCTCTGTTGGACACTCGATCCCTTTTAGGATCTTCTCCACCTCTAGGAACCAAGCCTCACACTCCACTCGTGTGCCACGCCCATCGAAAGTTGGCGTGCCTAGTTGATGGAACTGCTTGACCCACGGGTCTCCCTTCGCTTCATCCCTACTGCTACTGCCAAAAGACTGGGCAAAATCCCGTATCATCTTGCCAAACTCTCATGTCATTCCCTTCCATGCACTACCCTCTCTTGTCTCGGAGTCGGATACTAGGGCCTTGCCACAGCTACGGTCTCGACGAGACATCTTCTTGCTAGCACAACAAGGAAATACAACAACCAAAATCAAGTGCAAACTCTCTACTGTGTAGTCCCCTGGAGTCACTAGACTGGACATCACTGAGCCAGTGCACTAAGTGTAACCTTAGCTTTGATACCACTTTGTAACGCCCCGAGCTCGGGCACGTTACCTAAATCACAATATCATAAGCACAATACACTAATTACAGCAATAATTAAATAACTATAACTAAGGTTCACTTATAAGAAACAATGTGCAGTTAGTAGCTCCTACTTTGGCACGGGAACTAGACTGCACCCAACCTGTACTTGAAAACTAAACAAAGCACGCGTGAGTGACATCTAAGTCACCCAGTATGCACCCCCAAACCCTCACACAACAAAACTCGACAAACTACTAAAAACATAGCTTTTAATTTATAAAAGTTAGTTTTCTTTTGAAAATCCATTTCAAAACATTATTTCCTCTTTTCCCTTAAAACACTTGGATATCTATTTCCAAAACATGCCTTTTCAAAACTCAATTCACTTTTTCAATGTTTGGGATTTCTTCCCAAAGCCATGTCATTTTCAAAACTCAAATCTCTTTTTCAAAACTCAAATCTCTTTTTCAAAACTCATCTTTTCTTATTTTCATGCATTTTTAAAACCTCTCTCTTATTTCTAGAAATCCGTATTCTCGACCAGGTCCAGCCTAAAACGTAATGCCTCACAAGGCTCAAAACCAAAATCACAAACATGGGTTGATAACTGATTAAAACCACAATTCTTATTTAATTCTAGGATTTTAGGACCATTCACAAGTCCAATCCTAGCCAAACCACATCTTTTCATTTTCACAAAACCAACACTTTTCTTATTCATTTCCACATTCTTATTGATGTTACCTTGATCAGGGGTAACCAAGTACACAAGCAGTAGGTAAGGACATCATTTCCCCTACCTTCCTGCACTACCGCGATGAAGTTTCCTGTGCGAGAGGACACCGCTTCGACCAACTGGTCTCAATTTCTTTTCATATATGCACAGGGATACGTATTTATCTGACATCCCATCAGTGATCTGAACACCTAGTTCATATCCCCCGGCTCAGCCTACACCGTCACAAACATCGGTGACCACGGTTGTGTCTGACAATTGATATTTTTACAATTTGTCAACACCATTCACTCATGGTCCCACACTAGCAACCACGATCGTATTTAACAATTGGTTTCTTTAGAGTGTCATTCTCCTACTACATTGTCGACACCAACTCCCGTGGTTTCACAACACATTATTAGTGTTTTATTTTTAAAACTCTTAAGTTTTTTTTTAAAACCATTTCTATCTCATTCTTTTTGTCGCAGGAATCTTTTCTATGCAACACATGACCCTCCACTTGGGTCCTAACTCAAATTCATGAAAAATCATGCTTTAAAACCATAAATTAGGTCTCATGGCCAAAAACTACTCATTAAATCATCTTTTATTCATTTTTGGTTCCAAATTCACTTATCTGGATTCCTTATTCCACCATTACATTTACATGGGGAAAACACCATTAACACATGCTCATTGTCCAGTTAAAACCTTTTATTTTTATTTTCTATTCACATTTATCTATTTAGACCAAGGTAAAATCGGCAGACCGAACTCCAGGTTCGGTATACCGAAAATCCCTGATTCGGTATACTCAACCTTTTCAGTATACCGAAACTCTCTGTTTCGGTCGACAAAAGGGTTTCGGTCGACAAAACTAGTGGCCTAGCTTAAACTGACATGGATTCGGTATGCCAAACCCAGTTCGGCATGGAGAATCACCCATGGCCAAAGCACTCCCCTAGCTTTCAAACCAAACGTTTGTCGGAAATGGGGACCTCCGACGGACCCCTCAAACATGCATCATAAAATATGAATAAATCATAGGGTATAGACCCTTGAGTCTACTTCAAAACCCCTCAAACCATACTTCATACCATTCATCATGCAATCCATACGAAAATCATAAAGGCATGGAGCTTGTTTTTAATTACTGTAGCAAGCATACCTAAAATTCGTGTAAATCCTTAAAATTTCATCCTAACCGCATGATCTCTACATATTCATGCTAATCATCACCTTCTCATCCATTCTACTATTTTTCTGAGATTTTACATGCATTTTTCCTCATTTTTCATGCATCGTACTTATTCAACTAAAACACAGAACAAGAGGGGAAGAGGGGTCGCATACCACAAGTGACACTCCGGCGACCTCCTCACCCCTCGGCGAAGCTCTTCCCCATCGGCAAACCTCCTAGATGAACTCTCCTCCTCTGGTTCATGCACCGCTCCTTCTTCCTCTTTTCTCTCTCAGCTTGGTTTCTGTAGACACCCTGATTTTGCAGTCATTTGGAAGCAGGCTTCTCTGGAAAGATGCTCTGGTTGAAACTACCACCACTAAACCCTAAATCCTCAAGCACACTTAAGCCACGATCTCCCGTGCATCCACTGAATAAATGATTCACGGCCTCACATCAAATACCACACTCTCGCAGACTTGATTCCATCCGTCCCTCGACCTCGCTCAAGGAGGGGCATTTGTAGACACTCTGGTTTTGCTGTCACTTGGCAGCAGGCTCCTCTGGAATGATGCTCTAGTTGCAATCACCACCACTAAACTCTAACTCCACAAAAATCCTAAATCCTCAAGCCCACTTAAGCCCACACAAACCCACTCTAACCTAATCAAAGCAAAAACCAATAATTAAGAATCAAAACCAAATAAAATCCATTTAAAACATTTAAAGCCCTAATTAATTAAGTAAAACCCTAATTAAAACCAAAATTAAACAAAATCCACTTAAATCAACTTAAAATCCAAGTTAATCAAGTGAAAACCCTAATTAAGGCCAAAATTAAATAAAATCCACCTAAATCGACTTAAAATCCTAATTAATCAAGTGAAAACCCTAATTAAGGTCAAAATTGAATAAAATCCACTTAAAATCCAAATTAATCAAGTGAAAACCCTAATAAAAGTCAAAATCAAATAAAATCCATTTAAGCCACTTTAATCCATTTAAATTCAAGAGAAAAAAACCTAAATTAAACTCAAAACCCTAAAAAAACCCTAAAGTCACTTAATTAAGTTAAAAACCCTAATTTAAACCCAAAACATTAATTAAAATCCAAAAAAAACCCTAATTAAATTAAAAAAACATGATTAAAATCCAAAAAAACCTTAATTAAACTAAAAACCATGATTAAAATCTAAAAATCCTAAATTAAACTCAAAATTCTAATTTAAAAACAAAAAAACTCTTATTAAAATCCAAAACCCTAGAAAACCCTTAAAATATATAAAATCCAAATTTGAAGTTAACTAATCCTTAAATCACAAAATCAAAAGAACTTAATTAAAACCACAAAAAACCTAAGCTAAATAAAACTTTAAAATCCCAAACCCTAATCACAAAAACCCTAAAAGAAAAAAACATTAATCCTAAAAAAAGGAAACTTAATCTAAAACCAAGTAATTAAAATCTAAGTTAAAATCATAAAATCAAAATCATAAACCTAATTAAAAGCCTAAAACCAAAAATCAAAACCCTAAAAAACCTAAAACCAAAATCAAACCTTAGAAAAAAAAACAAAAGCCCAACTGCGAGGCCCACTCACACCCTAATACACTCATTACATTTTTTCAATCAACAATTTAGGAGTTAGAAAAATTACTCCGGTGAGCTCATCCCAACTAATCCCGCACCCACTCTGCTGCCCCACGTAACACTAACTGAAGCCACGATCTCCCGTGCCTTCCATCTCTCTTAAAAGTGGAGGAAACCACCGGAACGAGGGAGAAGAAGAAGGAATCAGGCAGAGAAACTAAGAGAGCCTCGTTGGAGAAAGGCCCGTCGTCGACAACCCTTCTCCCACCGTTTTGGAGACCAATCCTCCCCCCCGGCGGGAGCACTCAAAGAACCTTGCAATTCCCACATCCTTCAGAGCTCCTCCTCCACCCTTTTGCACCCCAGAACATCCAAACCCCCGCCACCAAAGCACCCACTAGAGAACGCCGCCGTCAAGTTTCGTCGGGAGACAACAGCTTCCTCCAGGTAAATCCTTCCCTTCAGGCTTGTAATACTCTCCCTTAGCCCCATGAAGCCCCTTTTAGTCCTTTGAATTGTGTTTTGCCAGAGTTTTTAGCCACTGTCCGCCGTCTTCTCTTCTCCGATGGTGGGTTCACCACCACCGGTGAGGCCCTTCTCCTCTAGGATTGGGAGGAGGCTCCTGGAGCCTCTCTTCCTTCTTTCTTCTTTTCCTCCCTGAGTCCCCATCACTCAAGAGGGGATTCCCTTGGCCCCCCTTTGCTCGAGGGCATTGTCGTTGCTCCACTGTCGACCCCCTCCGTTGTGGAATCTGCCGGGATGCTCTGATCACGCCCGCTCTAGGACATTGCATTAGGAAGTTCCACCTCGTCGCCAGGAACCTCTCCACCCAACCATGCCACCATTCCAGAGCCCGAAGCGACGTCCCCACCTTTGCCACGTCCACCGCCGACCAGGGAGATGGATGGAGCCAGCCCGACACTCCCGTACTCCTTTGGCCTCTCCGGAGTGTCCACCATGCCTTCAGGAAGCTCCTCCGCTGGCCACCACGTCAACTTAGCAGCCAGAGCACCGTTGCCCTCCCACCGTCGTCTTCTCCAACATCGGTGACCATCTTGCCAGAGTGCGAGGTGGGGGAGGCAACTTAGGTCACTCCAGCCCCATTCGACGCGTCGGAGGTTCCTACTGTGCCTCTCTCTAGCTTCTTCGACCACCACCGCCACAGTACCGTCAGAGGCTCGTCGGAGCTCGCGCCAGAGCGAGAGCGCCAGTGATCAGCCAGTGAACTTCGAAACAACCAGATTTAACGATTTTTTTTAGTTTTCATTAATTGCACATAGGTCCGAGTTATCATTACATTTAGGTCCTTGACATTTCTTTTTAGGTCCTCAGATCTTGCATCCATGTCCTTTTTTCTTACATCTAGGTCCTTTCTTGCATCCAGGTCCTTTTTTATTACTCTTGGGTCTTTTTGTATTACATTTAGGTCCTGTGTTTTTGTGTTTAAACCCCTAAAGATTTAAATAACTTTCATTCCTTTATTATTCCTGTAATATTGTATGATTTGTCCTATTTAAATTTTAATTCCATTTTTTGTCCCATAAATGTTTGTTTCTTCACAGTTAGACCCTTGCATTCAAGTTTTCGTTGCAATTGAGTCCAGGGAATTTATTTTTTGATCCCAGAATTTTTCTTTCTTAAAATTGCATTGTAAATATTGCACATTTTATCCCATTTAATTTTTAATTCCGTTTTCAGTTCTATTCATGCATGTTTTATCACACTTAAGCCCCTGAGATCATGTTTTCTTTGCATTTAAGTCCTGAGTTTTTGCATTGAACCCCTAGAGTCTTTAAAAATGAGTATCCAAAATGAGTTTTCCTTGGTAAATTTTGCATCCTGACCCTAAGAAACTTCATAATTACACTAATCATGTAAAAATTTGATTTGTATCACATTTTTGTCCTAAAATTTTGCAAAACAGTCCCTGAACTCAATCTATAATGTTTTATGGACAGGGAACATTTATGTCCGGGTCCCTAAATCTTTCTTAAATCAATAATCATAGTTTTAATTGCATTTTAAATTACATTTTGGTATGTTTCACAGTAATTAATCACATGTGCTTGTAAATCCCCACCTGAATAGTGTTTTCATCAAAAAAACCATGTTTGTAATATAAATGAATATCTGATTTCACATTTTAGTCAGATTTGCACCCTATGTAAGAATTTTGCACAGTAGACCTTGAATTTTAAAGAAATTACCAAAAGTGCAATTTTCACACATGTCACACCATCGAGCCAAATTTTCTTTAAATCCTTCATCTTAGCATCATGATAAGACTTTTTGAGCACATTTTAGCTATGATCTTCCCCTCTTTGTGAACTTTGCACATTAGACCCTGAGTTTTCAGAAGATTATCCAGATGCAATTCTCACACATCTCAATGCCACCTTTTCCTTTGATCCATCATCCGCACACTAGGATAGAAGTCTCTGAATGTATTTTAATCCAGATTTTCACCTTTTCTGTGAATTTTGTGTTTTGGTCCTTATACTTATCTCTTATTGTGTTTACATTATTTTGTTGATTTTAAGACCTTGTCTTCTACATGTTTTCATGAAAACAACATTTTCCTCACATTTTGCATACATTCTGGCATATCTTGGACCATGCATTATCCCCGTTCAAGCATTTATCACATTTGACCACTGAAATGACCAAATTGCTCCTGTGTCATCAATACATGCACATGCATGTTAGTTATTGCACTAAGTCATGAATAATCTCTATCCAAATCATTCCTAAGTATCCTTTACCCATTTAGGTACATTTTCATACATTCTACATAGTTTTCGCTGTATTTGCACATTGGTCCATCCGTTTTGAATAAGTCTGCATCTCATGTGTTTTTCCATTGATTTTTCTCCTACTTGTCTTCGGATTCCTTCGTTACATATTTGATTTGACTACTTTTATTCCATATTTTCGAATTTTTCAATTTGATTTGGATTTCATTGCCCGAGGGCGTACATTAACAGGCCTGAAGGCCGACATTGGTCCCACCACGGATTATTTTCCCTTTTTTATTTTCACAATCTTTTTTTATGATTCTGATGACTCGAGTTGACCCTATTTTCTATCTTTTTGACATCAGTGTGGTTTTTCTGAATCATTCTTTACAAAAACATCGTCATTTTATGTGATTTTCTTCTCACATCACCATTTGCTTGTTTTATGTGGATTTCTTTGCAATTTTTTCATTCGGATTTCTATGGTGCTTTTTGCACTTCTAATGATTTGAGTCTGTTGTATTTTTTATCCCCTCAACGCTGGTGTGGTTTTCTAAACCATTCTTTACAAAAACATTGTCATTTTATGTAAAGTTCTTCACATGTCACAGGTTTCCTATTTTATGCAGACTTCTTTGCAGTTTTCCCATCTTGATTTCTGCGATGCTTTCTTTGATTCTGACGACCTGAGTCAATTGCATTCTTGACATTCATGAGACCTGTATGATTTTTCGAGCCATTCTCGCCCAGAACCATGTCATTTCATGTGATTTTCTTCGTGATTTTCGCATACCCTCTTGCACATCCATCCAGTCATGTCTTGGCCTTCCTATTAGCATGTTTAGAGCACGATCTAGGCTTAGTAAGCATTCATCTAGCTTCTAGTAAGCAAATTAGACTAGAAAGACCGAGATTCTCGGGCGTACGAGGGTGCTTAACACCTTCCTTGTGTGTAATAGAAATCCTTAGCCATCCTCTAATTAGTAGACACCTGGCCTTCATGTTTGCATCTCATGCATTCACTTTTTGTGATTTGTTTCCGGTTTTCATCGTTTTTCCCTTAAAAGACTAGGTAGCTGTCACGCCCCAAATTTTCCACAATAATTTAAAACTAGTAAATTAAGGGAAAATTAAAGCCAAACAGTAAATATCTAACAACAAGGAACTTGTGTGTAAGGCTAGGGGACTCCAGACTATATGCACTACGCTAAACATCTGCATGCCTGCACCTACAGACCAAAACACGAGGAAAAAACGTATGAGTGACAAAAGTCACCCAGTACGCACCCCAAGGAAAACCACAGAAAACAAAACTATAATCAATTTTCCTTTTAAATTCATTTCGCAAACTATTTTCTCAAAACCTCATAAACGAGACCCACACCGGCCAAAACCACAATCGGAGCACTACTAGCCCAAAGCCACAAGCAAAGGCCCTCAATGGCCAAAACCACACATAGTGAGTCGGGAAACCTGGCGCTAGGCAACCTAACTCTGGCCACACGCAGTCCACTGAGGAGCGACCACGGTGAAGCCACCCTATGCAAAAGCGATCACCGTCCCGTGATTCTCCCACTTGGAGAACCATTACAAAGCCAAACCCCCCTTGGGAAGGCTGTCCTGTCTCTCAAGACGCTACCAGCTACGGGGCACGTGTCCCACCTACACTAACCACCACAGGGTCTGCCTCCTCACGGCGTCCTCCACACACGGTGCTTAGGAGGGAGTGTCATACCTCACACCTGACGACACCCGAGCCTCAATGCTCACAGTGACAGTAAAAGTATCATACCTCCCCATCATGCCACAAGACACCACAACCCGCAGACCATAACCCTAGTCTTGAGACGACAGTTAAGGAGTCTCATACCTCCAGGACCTGATGCCCCTCAGCCTCAGCTATCTCGGCCCCCGACCTCGACCAAGGAATCGCACCCGACCACCCGAGAATGTCATCACATTCCCTGGTCCCGACGACACGGCCCCACACTGTCTCGGCTAGCATATAGAAAACCAGGAAAAACATTTTCCAAAACAGGCCAACTATTTATTGAAATCCATTTCCAAATCTACTTTTCATATCTTTGAAAATTCATCCAAAATCTCGGCAAAGCGATGCGTCAAGTGTCCCAGGGGACCACCACTGACGGCCCACAATCCCATCTTATAGGGACAAAACACAGCAATCCAGAAAGTCCTCGAAAAACACATTTTAGAAGCATATTTGGGCCTAGAATTGGCATGCCGAAAACAGGTCCAGTATGTTGAAAATCTCAGGTTCAGTAGATCGATCTGGATCAATCGATCGAATCAGGTCAACGCTCAGGCCAAATTTGGTATACCAAAACTAGTTCGGTTGACCGAAATCTTCTGATTCGGGCGACCATCCAAAATCAGACGACCAAATTTCGACTTGAGGACCTAATCTGACAGAAAAATGGCATACCGAAATGGTTCGGTATGCCGAATTCTACGAAAAACAGAAAACGGCCCAAACCCTATCGTCTGAAATCGCCCCAACTGAGACCTCAGATCGAACTCTCCAAACAAGCACCAAAAATCTTGCATAAAACATAAGATGTAGACCCTCAAGTCTACTCCAAATCCCAACAAACAAAACTAAAATCCATTCACCATGCACCAAGATATAAAATCGGAAAGGTAGAAGGGTCAAAATGACCCAAAACACACCAACCACCATAAATGCCCATAACTTCACCATAAAATCTCATGAAATCAGAATAAATTCTAGGAATGTAAATTTAGCTAGATTCCATGCAATCCTAGGATTTCCTACCAATTCTATGCTCTCTATTACATAGGGTGGAGATACGTACCTGGAAACGGTTTTCGACAATTCTCGATCGACTCCGGCGACCACGGCCTCACCACGACCCCGAGGACGCTCCACCCAATCTCCACGCACCGCCATGAGCCACCACAACCATCCGATTCACTTCCTCCCTCTCTCTCTGTCAACGCGTGATGCAGGGGAAAAATAAGGGAGACGAGTGGAAAGAGACAGGGAAAAGGAGAAGAGGGTGGAGGAGGAAGAGTGCAGAGGAAAGAAAGGAAAGGTGGGGAAGGAGGGAGACGCACTCGAGGAGGCGGAGGAAAGAAGAAGAAAGGAGGAGACGGCGATGAGCAGCAAGGGAGTGCGGTGTGGCTTATAAAGCCTACGCACGTAGTAGCTAGGTGCGTGCCCACCTGCACGTCTCAGCCACCGGTACACCGCACGAGCAACCAACCACCAGCCACAACCTACGGCCCACGAACGCAAGCCCCACGCGAACCCTATACGCACAATGCCACAATGCACAGTGCCAAACTACGCTCAGGGACACGCAAACAGAAGCCAACCCACGAGGCCTAAGCCTAAAAGCACAAAACCACACAACGGGCCTCAGAACAGTAACACCCGTCCAAGAATAAAATTCATAAAATGTAAATAATTACAAAAATGAATTTTACGGGTGTTACAGTAGCGACTCCTTTTCTTTCCGTTTTTATCCTATCTCGCGCCTTCGCCATCTTCGCATGGCTGTGGCCTCCTCCCTCTGGCGCGACCCCGTGTTGGATCCTTAGGCCGGACATGGTCACAAAAACTGGTGACTTTGCTGGGGACACCAGATTCCAACTTTCAGGTTAGTCTTTTCGCTTTCTTTTTGAGGCTTTGGCTTCACATGCTTGTTTGTTTGCTTTGTTGGTGAATATTTGCTTACTTAGTGTGCCTTTCACACTTTTCTTTTACACCTTTGCTCTGACACCGCATTCACATGCTTTGCCTTTTGATGTGATGGATGTTTTTCTTTTCACAACCATGATGCCACGATACTTGCACATGCCATGATCATGCCTTTTGCTTGTTGTTTGCTTGCTTGTTTGCCTTACTTGTGTGTTTTCTTCCCTTTTTGCACTTGACATGCCTAGGAGAGTAGAGACATGTTTGTTTCCCCTTTCGGGTTTAAAATAAAACACACAAACTCAGAGAAACAATTAATAAGGCAAAACTGGAGACCAACTTGAACTCTTACACCTCTGGTTAATAAAATGCAAGTAAAAGACACAAAAGCATAAATGCATGATTCATTCATATAGGTGCATGCATTCTTCTCTCCTAAGTCCACCTACAGTTTGCGAAGGACAATTTTGGTAGCCCGTTCTATGGCTTTGGCGTAGGACGTGTTGCTAGTTTGTCCCCCCTTGTCCGAGGTCGTGTCGATGCTAGTAAAGGGTACAGCTCCATACTACTGCAGAAGACGAGGCCACCAACGCACCACCCGTTCACCGCCTGTGCCTTGGCCAGGATTTAGAGCAGAGACCATACTTTATTGCATTGAGTCGAAGACCCACATACCCTTGAGAGAGTTCAGAGTAGACAGCTTACTAGGACACACATAGATGGTGAGAGAGCGCATAATAGTTGCATTCATATGCATGCGTGTCATTCATGCCACCCTAATAACATTACATCTGTGTCTTGTTTTACTCACTTTGGGTTTCCCTGAATCCTGTTTCTCTTTTCCAGGTTGTTGTGCGAATTCCTCTATCGAAGCTCGAGAGTCCTCATTCTCTGTTTCTCCTTTGGTGACAGATCTCGATCATCCTCTCCCGAGCTACCCATCACCGTCGAAGATAGCCCGTCCAAGGATCGACCCCTTGTCCTGTCACCGCAGTCCGGTTCTCACTCGCTCCCATTCTGGCATGGCCCAGTGTCTTGGTGAGCCTTTGATTTCTACTGCTTTCGAGGTGACTACCCCCCTGGTCCCTCCTTTGACACTGATTTCTTCTACCTCTGTCACTCCTCTCGACAACCATTTCCTGATGGTCGGAATTCCTCGGGTATCGAAACCTAGCAGCCTCACTCCACTGTGGAGCCGATCATCGAGGCCGTCACTATGACGACCACACGCATTTCGAAGACCACACCTCTATCTTATCCTCTGGCTGGACCTGCTACTTTTGGCATCCAACCATCTACGGCGACATCTTGGATAGGATCTCTCTTTGTTGGACAGTCTGAAGTCCAACCAGCACTTGGATCCTCTACGCCTTTTACTCTAGCCTCCGGTACTACTACTGACGGGTCTCGCATCCACCATGACCCACAACTTCTTGAGCTCCTTCCAGCTTCTGTTGCTCCTCCAGCAGTTCTAGAGGTCTTTTTGTTGTCGTCCCTTGCGTATCATGTTACACCCACTGCACCACCTCCCCGACCATCACCTCAGCTTCTTTCGACTTTGGTGGCCACGGGATCGACTCTGCATGTAGCTTCCTCACTAGTCACCGGACAGCATCCCTCCTATGCATCTGGTGGCCAGCCTTTAGGTTCGGCAGGGGCACAGCACCCACATGTCTCATTCCCTGGATCTGTCTCGGGACAGTAGCTGTACCTCACTCACTCTGCACCTCACTTAGCACATCATGCATCTCCTCCTCTCTTCTTGCATCAGAACCAGATTTCCTATATATCCCACAACACTTTACACCAACACGTGGGTACGCCAACCATTGTGCACTAACACCAGTTGATGCAGTGGTGGATCCGGAGGAGCACCTCGGTGCGACCCATGTGGCATAGGCAGGACCCGCCCCAGCTGCAGAACTCTCAACAACAGTGACTTCGAACGCCCTCCATGCCAGGGTGGACGATCTCGAAAGAGCACTTCGACAAGTGCAGGGAGGAGACTGCCTGTCTTACCAGTTCCGAGACCTCTGCTACTTTCTAGAGGCAACTCACCCACCGAACTTCTAAGTCCTGAATTTCGAGAAATACGATGGTAAGGGCTACCCTATTTCACATCTAAGGGCGTACTGTGGAGATCTCGCGCAGCTTCAGGCAAACGAGAGATTGTTAATCTGACTCTTCCAGAAAAGCCTGACCGGCCCTACGCTGAAGTGCTTCACATCCCTGGACAGGGCTCGGATCAAGACTTGGAACGACCTCAGCTGGGCGTTCATGGAACAATACTCTTTCAATCTTGACTTGGTCCCTAAGCGCGAGGACCTTGCAGCCAGCAAGTAGAAGCCCTAAGAGCCATTTGGGGAGTATGTTGGACGCTGGCACGCTCTTGCCTCACAAGTTCAAGATAAACCCTCGGATGAGGAATCTATCAAGATGGTTATCCATGGAGCACAATCAGCCATCGGGGCTCTGCTTAGCATACAGCCTATCACCACATGTGCATCGTTGATCCGAGCTGGCGCTCGTATGGAAAGCTCGCTGTGTAGTGGCAGTTTCCCCGCACTCACCACATTCACCAAATAGGCCACATCTCCCACTTCCGTCCTGGGAACAAGCAACAGCAGCAACACCAACAACGGCACGAGCAACAACTCCAACAAAAGGAGAGACCCTCCCCGAAACACCATCACATACATCGAGTCCCCTACAATGCTTGTCAATGCAGGACATCCTGCTCAGCAGTAATTAGTTTATGCACCCACACGTAGAGCACCACACACCTGCCACATCACCACCACCGTCGAGCTGGTATACCCCGTCGTATCGGCAAGGCAAGGACAGTACCAGGGACATGCACGACCACACCGCCCAGCGTGCCATTTCACGCCTTTGGTCGAGCCCATGAGCGTCGTCCTCCTTAAGGTATAGTCAATCTTGAAATTTTTGAGGATCCACCCACCACCGCATCCGTTGCCAGGGTGGTACAAAGCAGATCTATTCTGCAGTTTCCATCGCACCGCAGGGCATGCGACAGATAATTGCCTGTCGATCCGAAATGCTATTCAAGACTTGATCGACTGCAAGGTTATTGTCATTCACACGCAGCAGGCGGAGTCTGCACCCACACAGGCACAATTATCTGCATTCGTCCCTGTCCCCCTAACATTGTTAGCCAGTCTCTCCCCGAGCACAACCGTCCAAGCGCACCAGGGACCTCTAGAATCCACGCTATCTTTCCCACCTAGTTCAACTTTATTGTGCTGGACCCCTCAGATTTGGTCCATGATCCAACTGTCCCTGTATCACTCCTTTCTCAAGGGTTCAATCTCCACGGTGAACATGATTCAACGCACCACCTGACTGGAGTATCTAGTAACCCCGTTAGCACAGTCATCCTCACTTGTTACCTCGGTAACCCAGCTAGCTCACTCACCCTTACCAACCATCACACAGGCCCCTAAAGTAGTGCTAGTTGTACCCCCCCTCTTGGGCCCTCCTATCTCATGAGTATAGCCAACTGCAGTTGCATCTGTTTTAGGAACCACTCTTGTTCCGCTCTCACCTTTTGACCCCTCCTTTGATGGGTCTTCTTGCCATGCAGGCTCATTGCTCGAGAACTATGGCCCAGAGGCTTGAGCACATGGCTCTTTCTCTTGATCCTATCAAGAGCCCTCCTCTTTTGGCTCCTGAGGTTCCAATGCAAACCACTATAGCATTGTAGGTTCACCCCACTACACCCTCACCCACACTATCGCCCCAGCATTACACTACTCCAGCAATGGGGGTGTTATCTCTGCCTTTTACACCACAACAACACTTATCACAGCACGCATCACAGCCACTTAAGGACCAATCCATTAGTTGTGCGAGAATACAGCATTTCTCGAGTCCATCACTTAGAGCCGTATCGATGCCACGGCTGTTGCTCTCGCGCTCAACACCACGCACGGCACAGCATACTCACTACCCACCACAGCATCAGGATCACATCCCAACACATAGGTCATCACTACACATTGTACACACACTTTCCACCGTCAAGCCAGTGCGTCACGTCGCATCGGCTCGGCAGGGACAGCAACCTAAGCAAAAGCAAGGTTGTCTCATCGAAAGTGACTATAGTCCACTAGGTGAGTCGTTGAGCGTTGTTTTCCCTCAGGTTGCGTTGCTTCTGAGACTCCTTGATCCACGTCCTCCACCCACTCCACCTCCTCGAGGTACGACACGAGTTCATACTGCAATTATCATCGAGCCCCGGGGCATTCGACTGATAGTTGCTACACTCTGCGGGATGTCATTCAGACTTTGATCGACAGTGGGACTATTGTTGTTGACACGTAGGATGCAACACCCACATCTATGTCTGTACCCTCACTGGCATCTAGTGCTGTATGCATTACACATGCACACACCACTGTTGAGCTGGCGCGCCACGTTGCGTCAACTCAGCAAGGGCAGCAACAATGGCAAAGGCGACCTCGCTGTAGGGAAAGTGAGTTTACCCCACTCGGGGATTCATTGAGTGTCATCTTTCCTAGAGTTGCATCGTTCCTACAGCTATTGGAGGTTCGTCCGCCACCAAACCCGCTTCCTAGGTGGTATAAGACAAGCTTGTTTTGCCAATTCCATCGCACTCGTGGACATTCGACGAACAACTGTTTTGCTCTCTGGAATGTTGTCCAGAATTTGATTGACAATGGAACCATTGTCGTCGACCTGCAGGAGCACATACACTTGCACCCACACCTGCACGTGCACGTGCACACCCTAGAGTAGCTGACCTTACCTTGTCTGGGCCAGCATGCTCTGAGGATGCTGGAACTTCAGGGGTTTATCTTCTCTCTCTTGGTCCTTTTCCTGGGGTCCATCGAGTTTCATCAACCCTGTTTGTCCTCTTGTCTCTTCCCAGGTTCTTTCCAACGATACTCACATATGCCACTCTTGTTCGCGTTCCTCTGCGAGGGGCCTAGCCAAAAGTTTGACAGTTCGCCATGCACCGATCTGACCCTGTACGTGCAAATACCCTAGATATGGTAGGAGATATGGTCCTAATGTCACTAATACTCACGTCGCAGCAGATATCAACTCCAACAACAGATATGGTCCTAATGTCGCTAGCAGATTCAACATTTTCATTAACAGTTGCAGTCTCAATAATAGTTTTAACAGCTTTGGTTACACCTGCGTTGATTCTGGTTTCTAGTGGCACTACTAGGAGTTACTATGAGCCCTAATGGCATCGACAAAACAGTGGCAACAAGGGCTAGAGCTGTATCCTTTTCCTTTGCTTCCTTTGTTGTTTCTTTTTTTTGCATCACCATATGTCAAAACACAAAAGGAAATATATATAGAAAAAGCATAAAAGTCGAAAATAAAGAAAAGCGCAAAAACAAAAAAATCATTAAGAATAACAAAAATAATGGTTTGCTTACCAATAACACCATGCCCAATGACGAAAATCGGAAAAACTCACCTATGTTAGAATGGATTATCTCTTCTCAGTTGTCACTACTTAGATGACCATGTTAGTGAGGGAGCCACCGTACATCGAAGCCCGACGAAATGTCCAAACCCCACGAGGACCCTGCACCTCCAAGAGGGAGATAAAATATTAGGAGTGACAGGGAGTGTGAGCCAGAAAAGAAAACATACATTCGCAAGGGCATAAAAGAATAGAGAAGGCAGAAGGCGAAGACAGAAGTCAGCCCAAGAGTGAGAGGCGTGCGTTGCAGCTCTGCCCTTACCGTACCTTGGAGAGGAGTTGGGGTATGCGTTTAGTAAAATCACACCTTTGAGGAACTGACCCACCCTCTTGTAATAAAGGCCTCCTGAATAGATCGAGCGCTTATTACCTCCAAGTCAAGGTTAGAGTGAAACCACACATCTATGAGGGAGTAAAAGAAAAGACAATGATATTAAAAAGAAAAGCAGGTGTAGGACCTTAAAGAGTTTGGCATGGAGCCAGGTCCATTATACTACCTTACAACGAGTTCAAGTGCCACCACTACCCAGCAAAAGCCACCAATGACTTGCGAATCTCTATAGTGTCAACTGAGTCGAAGGTGTCATCGTCCTCTAACAGGCATACAGCTATCCAACCTAATTGAGGGCACAAACAACTGAACTAAACATGCAAACAATCCAGATAATGAACTCATTGAACAAGCAAAGTAGTGAATGAAGAAAACGAGCAACTAAAATCACAAGGCATGCATTTCTTGATCAAACAGAAAGGTCATTCTTAAATAGCTAAATTGTTAACAATAATAGAGCCCGCCACAATAATCATAATCATCACAAATTTGCTTGGATGAATCTTTTTGTTTGCATATGGATCTGTTCAACAGAGTTTTGCCAATGGCTTTTAGCCAGGGACATTTCGGCCACTCTTTGGTCAAAGTGCATATATAGCAAGGACACCAGGTAGTGCATGAGCTAGATAGACTTGAGAAATCAACAGCACGACAGTGACTCCTCCACGACAGTTTAGGTACCTGATCTGGGGAATGCATGATGATAACACAGCCAAGTACAGGTTTCCAATCAGAACACAATGGCTGAATAAGCGAAAGAATAGAGCTTAGCTTTGACATACCAATCTAAGGTAGACTACGATTTATCGTAGTTCATCCTGCCATCAGGGTATGGCTCAAGACGGTAGAAGAATATACACGCCTCCAATCAGTAAACAATTGTCACTTGCCCCAACCAGAATCAGTATCAACCACTTCAGTGATTCAAAGTGCGCCTACAGTTACAGCCTAAGCCTCAAGTCTTTACGTCTCCAAGTGGTGCCCAGCACTTCCTGTAGTAGCTGGACTTGATGCCAGGGACACCCATTTCGCCTTGATAACTTCTAATATGCCTTTTGTTTTCATTAAGCATCCGTAACCATGCCGGCAAGGAGGTTCCGCAAATGAATGCGAAATCGGACGGCAAAATCACGTCGAAAAAGCAAAAAATAAATGGAGTCGCCACCTAATCTATTATGGAAGACAAGGAAAACCATATACATGAAAAATCATGCGAAAACACAAAAGACAAGTCTACGAAAA
>JAMKQA010078854.1:0-17789 GCA_024699735.1 Posidonia australis
AAAACCACAAAAGATTGAATGCATGAGATGCAGATGTGAAGGTCGGATGTCTGCTAACCAGAGGATGGGTAAGGATTCCTATTACGCACGAGGAAGGTGTTAGGCACCCTCGTACGCCCGAGAAACTCGGTCTTTCTAGTCTAAATCGCTTGCTAAAGGCTGGGTGAATGTTAGCTAAGCCTAGATCATGCTCTAAACATGCTAATATGAATGCCAAGACAAAATCGGATGGATGTGCATGATGGTATGCGAAAACTACGAAGAAATCCATATGAAATGACGAAATCGTAAAATACGACACGACAAAGAAAATCACATGAAATAATGAGGTTTTTGAAAGGAATGCCTCGGAAAACCGTACTGATATCAAAAAGATAAAAAGTAAGGTCAACCAAAGTCCTCGGAATCAGGGAAAAGGTCGTGAAATTCAAAAAGGAGAAATAATCCGCAAATTGGCTAATGTGGGCCTTTCGATCAGTTCGTGTACGCCCTCGGGCGACGAAGTCCAAATCAAATCAAAAAAATCTGAAACGTAGGAGTAAAGAGAATCAAATCGAATGTCGGGTGAGAGATTCCGAAAACAAAGTGAAGAAAAAATCAAAGAAAGAAACACATGAGAGGTAAACTCACTTAAAAAGGAGGGACTGATGGGCAAATGTGATGAAAACTATATGACATGTATGGATAAGAGCCTAAATGCGTAAAAAGTGCTAAGGGATGACTTGGACAAGGATCATGCAAGGCTGAGTGCAAAAACTAAGATGCATGCACACGGATTGGAGGCATAGGGGCAATTTGGTCATTTTAATGGCTAGTTGTGATAAATGCATGTATAGGGATGATGCATGGTCTGAGACATGTCAAAATGTGTGCAAAATGTCCATAAAATGTTATTTGCAAGAAACATGGAGAGGAAGAACAACAAAACGATGTAAACACAATGACTAAAATGCAAAATTCACAATAAGAGTGAGATTTGGATGAAAAACAAATTCATGACTTCTACTCCGATATGCAGATGATGGATCAAATGACAATGTGGCACTAAGATGTGTGAAAATTGTACTTGGATAATTTCCTGAAAACTCAAGGTCTAAAGTGCAAAATTCACAAATAAGTGCGAATGTGATTAAAATGTGAAGTTGAAGTGCAATTCATAATGAAAACATGATTTTTAAATGGAATCTATGATTAAATGCAAAATTGGAAATGCAATAAGTGAAAAACATCAAAAATATGCAAGAAAACATTTAAAACCTTAAATGATGGATTTAAAGTTAAACTAAGGGTCTATATGCAAATTCTCTGTGTTCAGGAATTATTTATTAAGGACTTAGGGACTTATGAGCAAAATTTTTGAGCCTGATTGTGATAAAAATTGAGCTTTTAAGTTGATCAGTGTAATTATGGAGTTTATTAGGGTTTAGGATGTAAAATTCACAGATAAAACTCATTTTTTTTAAACTTTAGGGGCTTAATGCAAAAGATCGGGACTTAAATGTAAAGAAAACATGAAAACAAAGACCTGAGCGTGATAAAACATGAATGAATGTATTAGAAATAAAAAAACAAAATATGCAGGGGGGTCATATGCAAAACTGGCAGAGATAATAAAAGAATTGAAGTTTTTAAAACTATAGGGACTAAAATATAAAAAAAGCAGGACCTAAATTAAATGAAAAAGGACCCATATGTAACATCCTAAGGACCTAAGAATAAAAGCCTAAAATTAAGGGGCCTAGGCCTAAACTAATTCCAGTGACTAGAGCGGCGCGACGATGGTTGGGAGAGCTTCGGGGAGCCACGGCGAGGTTTCGGGAGGCATCGACGTGGTCCAGGGAGGTCCGAGGTGTTCCTCCCACACCTGGCTCCAGCGACAGGCACAACAGAGGTCGTCGGGGCACTACGGCGGTCCAGACGGTGGGATGGGGGTCCTCCGGGGTTCTTGGCAATGTGACGAATCTCCTAGAGCGATGGAACAAAGCGAGAGTGTTCGGAGATCTCCAGTGGCTTCTCGACGACGGTCGGTGGTGCTACGGCGACGGCGACGAGGCAGTGGTGACGGTAGGGGGTCTCCGAGTCCACGAGAGGCCAGAGGATCTCGTCCAGAGCAAGGGAGCTCTGGGAGGAGGAGGTAGGAGGGGCCTCAGAAACCTCCTTCCACCGCTGGGACTATGGGCTCGCCGGAGTTGGTGAACCCATCATCGGAGAGATGCGAGGAGGCACACAAGGCTGCCAACTCCGACAAGCTGGCCTAAAGGGGTTCTACGGGCCTTAAATCAACATGAAATGAAGGTTAAGGGGGGAGGGATTACCTGGATGAAGCCTGATGTCCCCCCCAGTAGTGCTTGACGGCGAGGCTCTGGCGACGATGGCTGGGTTGCGAGATGGGGTGAAAAGGGGGCCTTTGGATGCGTGGAAGGATGTTGGGTCTCTAGGGTGGACTGGATGCTCGATCTTGGGGCTGGATTGCGCTTGGAGAAGCTGGGAGACTGATGGGTTGAGTCATCGACGGTAGGTCCCTTTTAAGCTCCAGCGGACCTCTGCTGGACCATCGATCCTCTTCCTCCGAGGGCCAGTGTCGTTGGATGAAGCACATGGGCTGGAGGAAGCTTGCCGGAGATCGCGGGAGGTTGAGGATACGCTCCAGATTCTTCGGGAGGTCACCGGAGTTGTCAGGATTGATCGTCGGAAATCTCGCCAGAGATCATGGGCTCGTCAGATTTATTTCTGGATGTTGATAAAATTTGTGGTTTAAGGGTGTATTGGGCTCATGGGCTAGCGATTGGGCCTAGGGTTTTGGTTTTCTGTTGTTTTGTTTTTGGGATTTGTTTTTAAGGTTTTTAAATGGATTTTGGGTTTTTAGGTTTAGGCTATGTTTTATGATTTAATTAAATTTCTGATTAAGGCTTAATTAATTGGTTTTAAATTAGGGTTTTAATTATTTTATGTTTTTGTTTTATATTTGTTTTGGAATTTTTATGGATTTTAGGGTTTTGCTTTTAGGTCTTTAATTGGGTTTTGTGATTTTAATTTAATTTTCGATTTTATGATTTAAGGTTTGATCAATTGGTTTTTAAGTTTAATTATGGTTTTTGTGTTTTAATTAGGATTTTTGGTTTAATTAGGGTTTTGGATTTAATTAATTATGATTTTGAGTTTAATTAGGTTTTTTGATTTAATTAATTAGGGGTTTTAATGGATTTTGACTTTAATTAGGGTTTTCACTTAATTACTTGGATTTTAAATGGATTCAAGTGGATTTTATTTAATTTTGACTTGAATTAGGGTTTTTGTTTGATTAATTAGATTTTAAGTGGATTTTATTTAATTTTGACTTTAATTAGGCTTTTTATTTCATTAATTTGGATTTTAAGTGCATTTTATTTAATTTTGACTTGAATTAGGGTTTTTGTTTGATTAATTGGATTTTAAGTGAATTTTATTTAATTTTGACTTGAATTAGGGTTTTTATTTCTTTAATTTGGATTTTAAGTGGATTTTATTTAATTTTGGCTTGAATTAGGGTTTTTGTTTGATTAATTGGATTTTATGTGGATTTTATTTAATTTTGACTTTAATTAGGGTTTTTATTTCATTAATTTGGATTTAAGTGGATTTTATTTAATTTTGACTTGAATTATGGTTTTTGTTTGATTAATTGGATTTTTAAGTGGATTTTATTTAATTTTGACTTGAATTAGGGTTTTCACTTGATTAATTTAGTGTTTTAAATGTGTTTTGTTTGATTTTAATTTTGATTAGGTCAGAGTGAACTAGTGTGGGCTTGAATGGGCTTGTGTAGACTTAAGTGGGCTAGGATTTTGGTCGTCGCAACCAGAGTATCTTTCAAGAGGAGCTTGTTGCCAAGTGACTTCCAAATCGAAGTGTCTACACCACTTCTAAAGGAATTCTTCTATCACAAAGAAAGTATATTTAAGATCTCTTGATAAGAACTCATATGGATGGTGCTAAGCCTTACTCTACTCCTACCTCTACCTTTTACAAAAAATCAAAGTATTAAGGCTCTACTCTATCTGATAGTAATTAGTATAAAAGTATAGTAGGAGCATTGTAGTGTGTAAATATAACTAGACCTAAGATAGCGTATTTGTAAACAAGTTTCTCAATTTATTCAAACCCCTACTTTGGACTATAGTAAAAAGGATACTCAAGTATCTCAAGGATACTATAGACTTTGGACTTCATCTTAGAAGGTGTTTTAATCTGTTGCTACAAGCTTATACAAATGTAGGGCAAGCGGTGTGGGTGATAGGCATTCTACAAGTGGATTTTGTGCTTTTTAGGTTCCAACTAAGTCTCTTGGAAGTCTAAGAAACAACTTGTTGTTGCCAAATCTAGCACAGAAGCTGAGTATCGAACTCTAGGTTTTGTTGCAACAGAATTGATTTAGTTTCAACACTTGTTGGAAGAACTCTATCTGTCAAACAAAGGCTCCTATTATTTGGGGCAACTTGTCATCCTATATTTCACTCTTGAACAAAGCATCTAGAGGTTGACTTTCACTTTGTTAGGGAAAGAGTTGTTCGAAAAGAGTTAGATGTCTAATTTGTTTCAACAAATGATCACATAGTTGACATTATGACCAAGCCTTTGTCGTTAAAGAAATTCGTTGATTTTAGAATCAAGCATGTTGTGGTACAAACCCCATCTTGCTTGAGGGGACATGTTAGGGATAATGGGTAGTTTGTTAGAATCTATTATGATTAGTTAGAAAAGCTAACTACTTGTGTATAGTTGGCAACACAGTTGTCACTAAATCTATTGGATTTTCAATCCTTATTGATTGATCAACAATCGACCAATTGATCGACAATGATTGTTAATTATGACCATATGTTTTGGTACAACTACATATGTTGGTTTTGTAATCGACTTCTTAGATTAATGAGTATAAATTCACTATCATATTTAGGTCCCAAAAACCTACACACACACACAGGTCATTATTAGCAAAAGTATACAAGTTTTATTCTTACGAGTTACTTTAGAAAGTAGAGTCCCTTCTTCTTTCTTCATCCAACAAGTGTGACTAGCGACTTTGGGGTTTCTTCTCTTTTATCTACACTTTCTTCTTCTCTCATACTTGTACTGATAGTTTATTATTTAGTGGAATCTGCTCCTCTCCTCCTGTGGATGTAAATTAACAGACTAGCAATCAAACCACGTAAATTCAATTGGTTTACAATTGTGTTATTGATCTAGGTTGACTTATACTTAAATCCCAACAAACTGGTATCTAAACATGGAAAATGGGCCAAGACAACTTTGAGCCATCTGGCTCGACCCGCGACTCGACTTGCATTGGCCCGACCTAACAGAAAAAAGGTCTGGCCGACCCTAGCCCAGTCAAGCCTAAGGTAGTTTCAAGCCCACGGGGCAGGCCTAGATGGTGTGGCCTAGTAGGCCCATTTGGCCCCAATTGTTGGACCAGACCCAAGTTGGCCCAGAAACTATTAAAAAAAAAGGGGACGTTGCATTTTAACGTTCACATGAGCATTCATGTGAACGTTCACATGAACTACGTTGTCTCTTTTTTCTCTCTTTCTCTTTCCTTCCTCCTCTTCTTCTTCTTCTACAAATACTTCCTTATACTTCTCCATTTTCGCACAACTCACTCTCAACTTTTCTCATTTCTCTCTACTACTCCACAACACTTTTACTCTCATTCTTTCAAACTTCTTCAATCTCAATTCTCAAGTTCCTAACTTTCAAGTGTAGAATTCAAGTTTGGCTCTAGACTCCATCAACAACTCCGACTCTGAGTCTCTGGCCTCCACCAATAACAAATTCTTTACTTTTAATTCCTCCAATTTTAGATTTTAGGTTTTTTGAGTCAAGGATTTTTTTTTTAAATCAATTTTTTATATATTATAAGGCATTTCCATTTAAAATTGTAGGAAACCAAGATTATATCTCAACACAAGAGTCAAACTAATCTCATACCACACAAACCCAATTCACAACCTTTAAAAAACCTAGGAAACAAAGTTCATGAATTTGAAAACATGTAACCTTAGACACTATTGATGAAAATAAATATTATTATAATTATTATAGTAAAAGATACACTTATCCTAGAGGTGGAGGTGTGAGTCTCATAATTAGGTATTTACAAAAATGTATAACTGCACATAATAAACATAAAAACACATATTTAAGACAATTTAAATTGCAAATAAATCCTAGTGGATTAGTGAATTAGAAATATAATGCAAAAGAAGCAAAAGAATGTGTAACAAAATTTATAATACAAGATGAACAACTATTTACATTTTTTGAAAAAAAAAAAAAAAATCAAATATTGTGTACAAAATTATATAAACCTACAATTTAAAGGTCATTCTAAGAACACAACTAAAAATATAATTTATAAAATATTTTAAAAAGGTAAATAAAATTTAATTGGAATTTTTTTTAGTTTATTATGTAAAATATCATTGACTTATGATGTTTGGACTAGTCCTAATAATTTTCCTTATTTATGTTTAACTATACATTAGATAGATATAGAATGGAATTCACAAAAAAGATTAATTACTTTTAAAATATTTGATCATTCATATACTGGAAAAGCTATAGCAAATATGCTAAATAGTATTACTAAAGAATTTAACAAATATTATAAAATTAATACAATATCTTTTGATAATGCTTCTAATAATAAAGCTGCAATAGAGATATTAAAAAAGAAATTTAAGACCAGTATTAAATGATGATTTATTACATTTAGGCTTGTAAATTGGGCAGGTAAAGCCTTACTCATACCCTTATCTTTTAAATTCTATCAGGTAATAGGGCTGGTATATATATACCCCTATTATCTAAGTTTCTACCCTTACCCGTTTCATTACTGGTGGTAGGATATAGAACATGTAGGGTAAACGAGTAATTGAGTTGATTTATGTTTAAGAAAAAAAATAGAATGTTTAAGTATAGAAACGTTTATCTGATTAAATTCAAATGATACATAAAAGATAGTAACATCAAATTTAGGAATGTTTAAGTATAAAAACGGATATCATATTAAAATAACGTGTTTGAAGACAATAACAATGATAGAAGATAAACTATCTTAGATAATATAAATTAGTCTTCCCATCTTATATAATGGGTAAACAGGTGATAGGTAGATGATAACCTTTACCCATACCGTATGAGAACACAAGTAGACGGGTAACGGGGAAAAATATATGAACCCTTTTTCGTATTAAACGAGACGAGTTGCAGTGGGTTGCATGTAAATACCCTTTCTGTTTAAAGGCCTAATTACCTTGTAGGTTTGTCATATTTTAAATTTAATTGCATAGGAATGTATAGATTGCATTAGACCTTATATAGAAAATATAAAATTAGCTCTACTATTTATTCAAATATCACTTAAAAGATTTCAAGAATTTAGACATCTACGTGTAGACAATGGTTTAAAACCTAAAAAATTTAAGTTAGATATTCAATATAAATGGAACTCAACATATGATATGTTTAAGTTCATCTTTATTTTATAATAACATGATTATAGCATAATATAATACACAATATAATTATTTGTTAAATGATGAATATTAGCATAATTCTAACATAATGCATAGTTTTTTAGAATCATTTTATAATGCAACTAAATAATTATCAAGTCAATATTCTACTAGTTCTCTAGTTTTAATTAATTTATTTAAAATTTCAAGCATTTTTCAACAATATAGAAATATCCCAGCTTTTGAAAATATTATTCAATTAATGAAAGATAAATATAATAATTATTGGAATGAGCCTCCAATGTGAAGATGTTTAATATTAGTTATGGACCCTAGGTATAGATTAGTTAATTTTATGATACATATAAATGATATTTTTAATAACAAGAATAAAAGTGAAAGAATAAATGAATTTAATAGTAAAATTAAGGAAACTTTATATACATTATTTAAAGAATATGTTAGAAATTTTGGTGAAAGTAATTGTATTGCTCATACATCTAGTTTTGTAGGAATACATACCAGTAGTAATAGTAGTGGTAGTTCATTTTAGAGTAGATTAAATAAGAAAAAAAGACAAATACGTAAAATCAACCACTAATAATGAATTAGAAAAATTATTTAGAATGTAAGTTTGTTTTTAGTGAACTTGAAAGAGATAACTTAGATATATTAAAGTAGTAAAAGTAATTATAGTGCTTATACATCTAGTTTTGTAGGAACACATACTAGTAGTAGTAGTAGTAGTAGTAGTAGTCCATTTTAGAGTAGATTAAATAAGAAAAAAGGAAAATATGTAAAATCAACTACTAATAACGAATTAGAAAAATTATTAATTAGAATGTGAGTTTGTTTTTAGTGAACTTGAAATAGATAACTTAGATATATTAAAGTGGTGGTCTAGTACTACAATTAAGTTTCCTGTAGTTTTTAAAATGGTTAAAAATTTACTAACGATTTCGATGTCTACTTTGGTATTGTAGTCTGCAATTTCTACAAGTAAAAGAGTTTTAAATGATAAAAGATTTAAATTATTAGAAAAGTTCGTAGAAGCCTTCATGTACTTAAAGGAGTGGTACGATGTAGTTGATCGTCTTCAGAACTTGAACTTAAACAACAAATCAGAAGATAATGATATTATTTTGTAAATTTTTTAATTTATATTGATGTAATATTTTTAAATGTAAAATGTTGAATATCTTATGTATTTGTCAACTTTTTATGTATATATCAAAAAATTTAATAATAAATAATTTTTTTTAAAACATATTGACCTAATAGACCAGCCTGACTTGGCCTATTCAGCCCACAACCTAGCCCAGTGTTGGGTCGGGGGTTCACAAAATTCAACCTGACCCATAAAACTAAGCGACTTGGCTCGATCCATGCTTGTCTAGGCCACATATTTCACAGGCTAGGCCAACCTGACCCAACCCAGTTTACATGTTTACTAGTGTCAGAGCTAATGTCTACCACGTTCAAGATTGAGAAGTTCGACCACTTTGTCAGTGTTGGCTTCTAGTAAGTCAAGATGCAAGCCCTCCTTATTCAACATGGGTTACTGAAGTTGCTATTAGGAAATGGATGTTAATAAATAAGAGATGAATAGAAAGACACTAGAAACGATACAACTCTAATTGTCTAATAAGGTATCGAGAGAAGTGGTTTATAAGAAAATTGCAACAAATTTATAGTTGAAATTAGAATTACTCTATATGACTGAGTCTGTTACTAGCAAAATTCATCTAAAGTAAAAGCTATTTTCCCTTCATATGTTAGAAGATACGTCGCTTAAAGTTGATTTAGATAAATTCAATTTTATCGTCATGGATCTAGAAAATTGTGACATTGAAGTAGAATATGATGATCAAGTTGTTCTCTCTTATTGTGTTCTTTACCTCTCACATATAAAAACTTCCAAAGACTATGTCTATAAGGAAAGATATGATCTTCAATGAGGTGGTCAAAGCAGTCTTATTCTCAAAGGAGCTAATCAATAAAGAGCTTATGAGCTCTTCTCAAAGTCAGATAGAGGCTTTCGTTGTGAGGGATTGACTGAAGGAACAAACAAAGATAGATCAATTGTCAGATCAAAATCAAGGAACAAGTACAAGTCTTGCAAATACAAGAAGGGCCACACACCTTCGAAGAATGTTTCAAATTGAAGAATAAAATCAACGAGAAGAGAAGCTAACAAAGAGTAGCACATCGAATCCAGTGTTGCTGCCGAGACTGAGATAAGTTCATGCTCTACTAGTCGTATCAAAGATGAAACCATCCTTCTTGCCACCATGTCCACAAGATCAAAGGGTGATTGGATGCTTGATTAGGTTGTTCTTATCACATGATGCTTAATAGAAAGTAGTTCTCCACATATGAATCAGTTGAAAGTGGAGTTATGATCATGAAAAATGACTTAGCCTGTCAAATGATTGGGAAAAGATCAGTCAGAATCACGACGTATGACGGCATAAACCGGATGCTGATTAGTTTTGAGTTTGATCCTTGAAACTTAAAGTGGTACGAGAGCGCGAAGGCCGTCTTGTGCAGGTTCAAACAATCTTTTTTCCCATCAAGGTGACCCATTAAAACTATGCAGATGTGCTACAGAATAAGCTAGAGTAGAGGAGAATGATCTTTAAAAAAATCCACATTCCAGCTGTGTACAATTGTTGGATGGTTGAGTTACATCAACATGCTTGTAAGCAACACAAGTCTGGCCTAATGACGTGCACCGGAATTGTGTTGTGTTCCTAGAAATAGCTTAAACCTTCTTAAGATCGTATTATTATCCGAGTATAAATTAGTGTTCGCTTATCAGTATCCCTGTTAGCTAATCATGATATATAATTCTTAATGAGTAGGCTCGTGAAATATTAAATTTCAAGTGACTTGGTATTTAATCTATCTGAGCGTTAAATTCCATAAAATTCACAATATTTAACTATTAAATGTGGACAACATATATATGTGGATCGTTGGTTACGTTCGTATCCCTTATTCCCTTGTGAGTTGTCACCTATTAAACATATAAAAGGAAATCTAGAAGGACATGCAGGGATCTGTACTATTATACAATCATGGGATAAGTTCGTGCTCTTTTCTCTTTCTGCCAATTTATTCCGCAATGTGTCGTATTAAGCTTATATTCTTCGGTTTCGAACCAATGAGTTGGTAAAGTAGTTCACGAGTTCCTCATTGTTTATGTAATGACATCTCCAGGAAGATCTGGTACAGTTTTAGATTGGACGAGGAGACTAGAGGTTGCCTTGGGAGCTGCTCGAGGTATATATTGCTTATCTACATGAGCTGGCAAGCCCTCCTAAAATTCTTAGCGATGTCAAATCTGTTCAATCTGTAAGTGTGTGATCGTGGGTTTGTGTGGTATGACCACGATCCAAATTTAGTGGTGTTTTTGTGTGGTTCCTGTGCATTGTAAGACTCTTATATATAGTGATGTAGAATTTGCTTTGCAAGACGAAAATTGGAAGTCAGCTATGCAGGATGAGATTAACATGATTGAAAGTACAGGTACCTGGTGTCTTGTGGTCAGGCTTTTGCATAAAAAAATTATTGGAGTTAAGTGGATTTTCAGGTTGAAACATAATCCTGATGGATCCATTCTAAAATATAAGGCAAGATTGGTTGTTAAAGGGTATTCTCAAATTCATGGTGAAGATTATTTTGATACCTTTGCACCTGTTGCTAGGATGGATACTATCCGGTTGTTGTTAGCATTGGCTGCACAATTCACTTGGAAGATTCATCATTTGGACGTTAAATCAGCTTTCCTGAATGGAGAGTTGGAAGAAGAGGTTTATATTGAACAACCTCCTGGTTTTACAGTTCAAGATTCTTCAAGAGTTTATTTGTTAAAAAAGGTTCTTTATGGGCTTAAACAGGCACCCAGGGCCTGGTATATGAAGATAGATTCTTTTCTTATTGAATCAGGTTTTCTCAGAAGTGTTTCTGAAGCAACACTCTATATCAAGGTTGAGTCAAGTGATGTACTTGTTCTCTCTCTTTATGTGGATGATTTGCTTATCATAGGAAGCAGCTCCAATATTATTCAGAAGTTCAAAAATCAGATTACAGATAAATTTCAAATGACCGACATAGGGTTGGTTTCATATTTCTTGGGTTTGCAAATTCATCAAGGTATGGATATTGTTACTGTTTCTCAAGTTAAATATGCTGAAAAATTACTCAGTAAATTTAATATGATGAACTGTAAACCTATAAGTTCTCCTATAGGTTTTAAGGAGAATTTAAATGAAGTTTCTCAAGATACTGATCATACGGTGGATGAATTAGTTTATCGTAGCCTCATTGGAAGTTTGATGTATCTTACTTCCACAAGACCAATTATACTATATTCTGTTACCTTACTTTCTTGGTTCATGCATTGTGCAAATCAAAAGCATATGTGTGCAGTTAAGAGAATTTTAAGGTATGTGAAAGGAACCTTGAATTTTGGTCTTAAGCACAGACATGTAGATCATCCTCAGTTAATAGGGTTCT
Organism: Posidonia australis; assembly: GCA_024699735.1. Lineage (NCBI taxonomy): Eukaryota > Viridiplantae > Streptophyta > Magnoliopsida > Alismatales > Posidoniaceae > Posidonia > Posidonia australis. The sequence goes on from JAMKQA010078854.1 coordinate 12,018, forward strand.
CTGATAGTGACTGGGGAGGCTCATCAGATTTTAAGAGTACATCTGGATTTTGCTTTGATTTTGGCAGTAAAATGTTTTCTTGGTGTTCAATGAAGCAGAGCATTATTGCTCAATCAACTGCAGAGGTTGAGCTTATAGCTGTTAATTCAGTAGTGAATCATGCAGTATGGTTACGGAAATTGTTCTCTGATCTTTATCTAAAACAAAGTGCTGCTACTGAAGTGTTTGTTGACAATTAGGCTACCCTGGCGATTTCGAAGAATCCAGTCTTTCGTGGCTGGACCAAGCATTTCAATATTAAGTATTTTTCTGTTCGAGAAATGCAAGAGTTAGGAGAGGTAACTTTGAGTTACTGTTATTCTGAAAAACAGGTAGCAGACGTCTTCACAAAACCTTTGCCGACTGAACGTTTTGTGAGTCTTAGAGATAGTTTGAATGTCTGTGAACTTTAAACCAGGGGGAGTGTTGAACGTGGTTTAAAGTATTGTTATGTTCAGTTTGGTATTTCATCGAATGGTTTTGTGTATGTGTTGGTTGGTTGTTTTACAACCGTTGAATCTATGAGTGTGTGATCGTGGGTTTGTGTGGTGTGACCACGATCCAAATTTAGTAGTGTTTTTGTGTGGTTCCTGTGCATTGTAAGACTCTTATATATAGTGATGTATGCGGGTAGTTTTGTGGACCATAATTGTGAAAAATTTGCTACGAGTCTTCTCCTCCTCCTTTTTCTTCACTCATTTCTCTTGTTCTGTTTTTTTTTTTCTGGTTCAATCCGAAGTGATTAGCCAACAAAATCAAGCAATGTTCTTTTGGATGAAAATCTAAATGCAAAAGTATCTGATTTTGGTCTCTCCAAGCCTTTGGAGGATGCCGAGTAGGATCATATTAGCACTCTCTCAAGTGAAAGGGACAATGGTTGGTAGCGAACTTGTTAACGAAATTGATTCTTTTTCAGCTATAAAATTTGGAGTGTGGGAGTGGCCAATATCCATGTGACTGGATCATAGTAAGCATCATTTGAATGCAGCTCACAGAATTTATATGTTGCTGATAAATTTGTTTTTGCAGGGCTATTGGATCCAGAATACTACATGAACCAACGACCGAGAAGAGTGATGTGTACGGCTTTGGAGTCCTAATGGTAGAGTTGATAACCTCTAGAAAGCAAAAGACCTCTTATGGCCTCCATGAGCTTATTGATCCATTGGTCAGATCATCACCTTCACCGAAAGGTTTCGACAGGTTTGTGGACTTAGCGATGAAGTGTTTGGAGGAGGTGGGTGTCGATCGGCCAACTTTGAGTGAAGCGGTTAGGGAAATCGAGAGCATAATGCAGTTGGCTGGTATGAATCCAAATGCAGATTCTGCACAGTTTTCAGCAAGTCATGATGAGGGCACAAGTGTAATAAGTGTACTTCTCACCCTTATGGCAATTTTGAGAGCACCAGTGCAGGCCATTCTCACCCTCACGGTAGCAATGAGGCTATTGCTAGTAGGATTCCTACTCCAAGGTAGAGGCTGAGCCAGCTGCAGTAGATTATAGTAGTGCAGTGTGGGTTACTGCTTGCATATACTACTTCGATGAGTTTCCTGGGTCTGTCTTATTGTTACTATTTGCCTGCATTATGTAGGTGTACAATAGAACTGTTACAAAGAAGGGATACAGTGAAACTCTTCCCTCCTTTTTCTTGTAGGTTAGAAATTGTTGCATGGTCCATGGCAAGAATCCAAGGAGCCTTTTTATTTTTCAATTGGATGCTATTTCACATATATTCTTGCTCAGTATACATATAGATTTGGTATAGGAAACTGAAAGAGATTCTTAGCCCTGAAAGAGAATTAACTGAAGCCATCTTTACTTTTTTTCTCTTGACTTTTTTTTGTTATGGTTCAATACGACAGTTCTTGAATGTTACTAGCTTTTTCCAGTGTGCGTCCATGCAAAATCTGTGAGAGAGAAGAAGGAAAACAAAGAAGTGGAGCACAGATTAGCGTTATCAATGTGATATACAAGACTTTCACTAGTATACACTTTCTTGTTCATTTCGTTTCGATTGGACAGGCTTGCGCTAATTTCTTGAGATTTTCGATGATCATGACCAGCTTTGTGTTGAATCGATTGACAAACCACTTGGGCAACCAGCCTGCAGGATCCAACTGGACCCAAAAGGAGCATAATATATACTGTTAATTCAACGTCTTTTACATCTCGTAACACTGGTTAATTTATCATAACATTTTGACTGCTGCAGTAGAGAAGTTACTTACCTGAACAACGTATGTCACCATGCAGGAATCATCCTCGGTTCTCTCCACCACCCAACCAGACTGCAACAATAGACCCCTGATGGAATTGTTTCTCTTGGGCTGCAATCCAGCTGCTATCTCTTTCGGTAAAGAAGCCACTGCAACTACCTAAACAAACAAATAAGAGATCAATTTGCTTATAAGATACGATAGGAAGTTGTACTTTTTCATCATTTCTAGTCATGATTGTGCTTACTAGAGTTCCATCTTCCATTGTCTCCCGTCGCTCATAAACAATGAACTCTCTATTCTTAAAAAGTGGCTTTGAGGCATCTCCAAACCTCAGGCGTATTATGCTCAGATTATCGGTAAGATCTTTGATATAATTGGCTTCCACAAGATCAGGGTCCCATTGCTGATGAAATTTGAAAAAAAGGAATAACAATAATATTGTGCTTTGGTGGTTTGTATGCATGATAGGAGGATCAATATACACCAGTGCTATTCAACCAATGAACACCTTCCTTTGAAATGCTATATTCCTTAGCTTAACTACAACAATTTCATTACTCAGAAAAGGAAAAAGAACAACTGAAGTACTTAAAAGAGCTTAAGAGTAACTGCACATATATACCACATATTCCTGCGACAGCATACAACAGTAGCTTATTTTTTTGGTTATTGGCATTCCATCAAATTAATGAAAACTTATCCAATCTAAACCAATTAATTTGTTGACATGGAAGATAAATCAGAGTATGAACCCTGCCATTTCTTGGACAGTTAGGCCAATATTAAAGGTACTAAGAGGCACGTGCAGTGCACATTTTGTGTCGGTGGTAACTAGACAATAAATTTTAAATTTAAAGGACAGACTGTCCTCAGAAGAGAGGATTCAACTCTAATTTATGAGCCACTAAATGCCGCTAGAGTTCTTGTTTCCCCACCTTGTATATGATGAAGAGGGCATTCAGACAATTGATGGCGTCAGATCACTGTCATAACATAGAAGCTGGGATGGACCATCTGGTGGCAAAGGGAATCTTGCTATAACTATAAAATCACCAGATGGGTTATATGGATACCAAGATAAACTTACTTAACGCAAGTATTTCATCTCTTTGTACTGCGTTACTTCTGTGCATGTAGGAGTGTTACTTGAAATGCAAATCAGATTATTATCTAAATAATGAAGAAAAAACATGCAGTGAGACCTTCCGATTGTGCAATTAATAATAAATAAAAAAACGTTAGTCTTATATATTATTGTAAAGAAAGGTATCCTATGACATTCTAATATTGATTTAGATTAGATGATTTTTCTCAATTACTAATAATTTGGGATCTTCATTTCTAACATGGATCTCTAGTTGTGACCTTCATTATGACATAGGAAATTAGGAAGACCCACAAGGAGTTTCTGCCTTCCAGAGTACGGTATACATTCTAATAAAGATCGAAAATATCTGTCATGGAATTATAGAAAAAATGATGCAAACCAGTCAATTTCAGTGAGCAATCGATAGCTGTTCGAATGCTCAGTTTTTGCAGCAAGCAACAAATGTTTTGTACTGCTGGATGGTGTTCAGATTGTCACTTTGTAAAGGACGGCATTTACCTGACAGTGAATAGTACTACGGAGCAGTACAGACATGTCTTAACATGTTTCCGTAGATAATGGTTTCGTCAGGTGAGGGTAAGTAGTTTTTATATACAAAATGGTACAGCATCTAGAAAATGATGGTTCTTTTTCTGAAAACATCTATTTTTATCAGGTTTTGCTTTCTTATGAGTAATTATGTTACTAATTCCTCAGAAGACTTTGATCTTTACACAAATTTATATATGAGAGGATTCTAACAAGGAGAAATAGACTGACAACATTCTTCTACTAAAACTTCTGTACTAAATTCCTTTGTAATTCACAGTCAGACGCCTTAAAATTCTGAAGTTGCAAAAGGCAAGAAGAATCGGAATCATGCACTTTATTTTTTTATTTTTTTTGTAGATTTACAATGCAGCAAAGGTGAAATCGGTTCAAATAGGTTCTTGAAAGATAATGAGAGAAACTTTTGAAGTGAAGTGAAGCACTAAGAATCACCTTGGCAGCATCTATGGCATTAGCAACAGTGATGAATTGTTGTGGAGAAACTGACTGGAGCAGCCACCGGCTGCGAAAAACATGAAGGGAATCAGAGCACCTTTTCGATATCTCAATCCCATTATCGAGAGCAAGCACTTTCCAACCATCACCGCTTCCAGATCTGTTAGGATCTGATGCTGCAAGCAGCTCCTGTACGCAGCTCTCACTCGCGTAGGAGACGTACCTTCGCAGCGAATCCTCGCTGACAGACCTTCAAAAAGAGATGGAACATTTGAACTAAGAGAAGCATAACAATTCAACATTCGAACAAACAGAAACATAAGAGTTTGTTGGAAAGAAGAGTTATCACCAAGAACTAGTGCATGGACCAGTGACACTCTTGGTGGTCATTGTTGCTGGCAGTTGAGAGATGAAGAGAATGAAGGATGGCAATGGTATAAGAAGATGAATGATATATACTGCCGTAGTGATGGAAGCACATGCAGTTGCAGTAGAGCCTTTGTGATTGAATTTTGCATGTGCTTCTCTCTGTCTATAGCACACTTGCATCCATCATAAAAGATGGATTCTTTTCTTTAAAAATAAGGGTCGGCTGTTGTAGGCAAAATGAAGCGCACATGGAGTGTGGGAAAGAAGCAAAAGAAAAGAATTGTGTCTAAGGGAGAAACATAAGCCAAATGGTTTCCTGATGCTCACAAGAGAGGCTGCCTCGACAGGATTTGTGGAGCAATACCCAGTTTAGAGATAGAATTCGGACCGAGCCGGGCCGGCCCATAAAGGTAGCAGTCCGCTCGGGCCTGAACCGGGTCGGGCTGGCCCGAAGGCTGGTCCGGGTCTAGTCGAGCCTGTTGAAACAAGCCATGGGTCCGGCACGGCCCATGGCCCGCATGTGGGCCGGGCTTAAGGGCCGACGGGCCGGATCGGTCTATTGAGCCAAAAAAAATTTAAAAATACAAAATTTTTTTTACATTAAAAATACAAAAGATATTTACATCATTTGTTTTACATTTTCTTTTCAATTTTTACATCAAGAATTATTCATTTGGGGAGTCTGTTCTGCCTGTTGAAGTTGATGTCGCATCATCGTCTTCTTCTGATTCAGACTTCAAGCTCAATCCTTGAAAACGATCAACCGCATCGTACCAATCTTTTAAGCAGACGGAGGCTTCTACAGACTTCTCTGATAATCTACATCTTTTATCATTTAATACTCTTTTTCCTACAGAAAATGCAGATTCTGATGCCACAGTTGACGTCGGAATCGTTAGTAAATCTTTTACCATTTGTGCAACTATAGGAAACCTAATAGCTGTAGTAGACCACCAATTTAATATATTTAAGTTATCTATTTCTAAATCACTAAAAGCAATTGGGGATTCTAAATAATTATCTAATTCATTATTTGTACTTGATTTTATATA
>JAMKQA010078855.1:0-12757 GCA_024699735.1 Posidonia australis
GTATGAGACTCCTTGACTGTCGTCTCGAGGCTAGGGTTGTGGTCCGTGGGTTGAGGTGTCTTGTGACATGATGGGGAGGTATGATACTCCTGCTGTCGCTGTGAGCATTGAGGCTCGGGTGTTGTCGGGTGTGGAGGTATGACACTCCCTCCTGAGCACCGTGTGTGGAGGACGTCGTGAGGTGGCGTACCCTGTGGTGGCCAGTGTGTGTGGGACACGTGCCCTGTAGCTGGTAGCATCCTGAGAGACAGGACAACCTTCCCAGAGAGGGGTTGGCATCTAAGGGTTCTCTAGGTGGGAGAATCACGGGATAGTGGTTGGCTCCTACATAGGGTGGCACACGGTGGCAGTGCAGAACGCTGGGGTCGCTCCTTAGTGACTTCGTGTGGCTAGAGTTAGGTTGCCTGGCGTCGGGCTTCCCGACTCACTGTGTGTGGTTTTGGCCATTGAGGGCCTTTGCGTGTGGCTTTGGGCTAGTAGAGCTTTGGTTTGTGGTTTCGGCCGGTGTGGGCCTGATTTATGGGGTTTTGAGAGAATGGTTTGCGAAAGGAATTTAAAATTAAAATGATTATAGTTTTGTTTTCCGTGGTTTTCATGGGGTGCGTACTAGGTGACTTTTGTCACTCATGCGTTTTCCATGTGGTTTTGGCTTACTGGTGCAAACATGCGATTGGCATAGCGTAGTGCATATAGATCGGGGTCTCCTAGACGCACACACAAGTTCCTAGTAGTTAGATATTTTCTGTTTAGCTTTAGTTTTCTTGTAATTTAATTTGTTTAAATTATTGTGGAAAATTTGGGACGTGACAGCCCATCACCTTCACCCATAGCCCTGGGATCAAGTCGTCTAGAAACATCTACGCCTGCTCCTCCTCAGACTCATAGACAGGAGCGAAAGGTTCCAGCTGGGCGTACTCAGTCTCATACTCGAGCTCCGACATCGTGCCCTGCTCAAGACTCCATAAGTCTCATCGAAGCTGCTACTTCTCATGAGTGGGAAAATACTTGTCATAGAAGGCCGCCTTTAAATCCTTCCACTAGATGCTAACAATGACTAAGTCCGGGAACTTCAACTGCTTCACAGACTTCCACAACTTATCTGCCTCATCATCCAGCAGATAAGTCACCAACCGCACCTATTGCTCCTCTAGGCACGCCATGCTCTCCAGCATCTTCACCACCTTCTCTAGCCAGGCCTCACTCTCCTAAACACTGACCTTGCCCTTGAATGACGATGGATGAAGCTTTGTGAATTGGTTCAACCATGGGTCATCCGACGACTTACTAGCACCACTCTTGCTGAAAGCATGGGAGATCCCATGTGCCAAACTCCTCAGTTTAGCACAAACCACTTTCCATCTGCCCAAATCCTCTCGAGGCTCGGATTCCTCGATAGGGACCTTGCTCTTACGCCTACGAGGAGGCATCCTGCAAGGAGAGAGGCAAAACGCCTGCACCACAAACAAAGCAACAACTAGAAAACCATGTAGAAAACCAAGTGCAGACTATACCATGTATGCAAACCTATAGAGTCTCTAGACCGGACACCCTAGGCTAGTGCAAGCTAGTGAACTTTGAGCTCTGAGACCAAACCTGTCTCGCCCTAAATTTCCCATAACAATTTAAAACAAGTTAAATCATAGGAAATTAAAAGCTAAGCAGAAATATCAACAACCAGGAATCTATGTGTGCAGCTACGAGACTTTGAGCTATATGCACTATGCTAAAACCCTACTACATGTCTACACTGCAACTCAAAACCACAAAACAAGCGTGAGTGACAGAAGTCACCTAGCACGCACCCCATAAAATCGTAGAAACAAAATTATATAAATTTTCTTTTAAATTTATTTCACAAACATTTTCTCTAAAATCCCACGAACCAAGCCCATGTTGGCCAAAACAACAACCAGGGCTCTATTAGCCAAAAACAACAAATGAGGCCCTCAATGGCCAAAACCACACATAGTGAATTGGAAAGCCCGACACTAGGCAACCAACTCTAGCCACAAGCAGTCCACCAAGGAGCGACCATGGTGTCTGCACTGCCACGGTGAGGTCACCCTGTGAAAGATCGATTACCGTACTGCGATTCTCCCAACTGGAGAACCCTCACAAAGCCAACCCCACACTGGGTAGGCAGTCTTGTCTCTCAGGACACTACTAGCTACAGGACATGTGTCCCACCCGCACTAGCCACCATAGGGTATGCCTCCCCACGGCGTCCTCCACATGGTGCTTAGGAGGGAGTGTCATACCTCCACACCCGACAACACTTGAGCCTCAGTGCTCATAACGATAGCAGAAGTATCATACCTCCCCGTCATGCTACAAGACAGCTTATCCTGCGAACCACAACCCTAACCTTGAGACGTCAGTCAGGGAGTCTCATACCTCCAAAACCCGACGACCCTCAACCTCAGGATCTCAGCCCCCGACCTTGACCAGGGAGACATGCCCGACCACTCGAGAATGTCATCACATTCCATGGTCCCAACGACATGGTCCAACAGTGTCTCGGCCTGCATACAGAAAACCAGGAAAACCATTTTTCAAAATCGACCAACTCAATCTTTGAAAACCATTTTAAAATCATTTTATATCTTTGAAAACGCTTTCAAAACCTCGATAAAACGGCACATTAGGTGTCCCATAGGACCACCACTGATGGCGCACAATCCCATCTCAAATGGGTAAAATAAATCAATCTGAGAAACCCACAAGAAAACACATTTTTATAAAATGAGTTGGGCCTTGATTCAGCATGCCGAAATGGATTTGGTATGCCGAATTTTCCTAGTTCGGCCAATCGGAGAGATTCGACAGATTGAATTGACTGGAAGACCAAAACTGATGGAATGATCGGCATGTCGAAAAGATTCGGTATACCAAAAATTACTGATTCGGTATGCTGTTTCAACATCGATATGTTGATTTCTGCGATTCCAGAAAACAGCCCAAAACTCAAACCTTTGAAATCGCCCAAAATGGGACCATAAGGCGGACCCCCAAAGCCAGTACCAAAAATCTAACATAAAATATAAGATGTAGACCCTTGAGTCTACTCCAAATCCACACAAACAAAACTAAAATCCATTCATCATGCAACAAGATACAAATTTGTAAAGACAGAAGGATCAAAAAAACCCAAACCATAACCACCATCATAAAACACCATAAATACTACCATAAATTCTCATAAAATCACAATAAATCCTAGGAATGTAAATTTACCTATATTTTATGCATCCTATCATTTTTTACCAATTTTAGGCTTCCTACACTTTGGTTGGAGGTGCGTACCTGAAACGAGCTCTCCGACAATCCAACTCCGATAGTCGGCCAACTCCGGTGACTCCACACATCCTCGGCCGCACCACAACCTCAGGGACATCGTTTCAAAGCTCTAGACACCGCCACAAGCCACCGCACACCACCACACACCGCCACCAACCCTCGACCACACCAAACGGAGCAACAAGGGAGGAAGATGAAAGAGGGAAGAGAGGGAGAGTGAGGTGGAGGGGTGAGAGGAGGGGAAGAGACAAGAAGGATGGGAGAAGCGAAGTGGCGTACTCGGGAAGGGAAATGGTGGAGCAAGAAAGAGGAGGAGAAGTGCGGAAGAAAGGTTGTCAGCCACGACTTAAATACACACTAATGGTGGTAGCTACATGCATGCATGCTTAGTGTAACCACTAGCCTCTTGCACGAACCAACTACCCACCGCACCAATCACTCCCACCAACTGGCCCACAAATGCGGGCCCCACATAGACCCACACCTGGGCCCACAAGCACAGTTCCACAATGCACAATGTCGATCGCGTACAGGGACACGCAAACAAAAGCCGGCCTACGAGGCCCAACCCCAAAATCACACAAGTACGCCTCAGAACGGTAACACCTGTCCAAGAATAAATTCATTATAATGTAAATAATTGCAAAATGAATTTACGGGTATTACCCTTCAGCATACATACCACCACAATTAACACATATGCATGGGTACGCTGGTCATCGCGTCATGACACCAGGTGGCGAGATGATAGATCTAGAGGAGCACGTGGGTGTCATTAATACAACATATGCGGGACCCACCCTAGCTACACAATCAACATCAGCAACGACCCTAAATGCTCTCCTTACAAAGATAAGTGATCTAGAAAGAGCACTACATCTAGCGCAAGACAGAGATCGCCAGTTTATACTTTTCAAGACCTCTACTGCTTTCGAGGGGCTATTCCCCCCTCTAACTTTCACATCTGGGAATTTGAAAAGTACAATGGAAAAGGTCGCGCTATTTTGCATCTCAGCGCGTATTGTAGTGATCTTGCTCAACTATAGGCTGACGAGAGGCTGCTTATCCACCTCTTCTAGAAAAGTCTTACTGGTGTCGCCCTAAAATGGTTCACATCTCTAGATATGACCACCATTAAAACCTAGAATGACCTTTCCCAGGCTTTTCTAGAGCAATATTCATTCAATCTCAACATGGTCCCAAAGCACATGGACCTAGTTGCAACATGGCATAAGCCCCACGAGCCATTCGAGGAGTACGTCGGTTGCTGGCGAGCCTTGTTTCACACGTTTGAGATAGACCTTCTGATGATGAGTCTATCGAGATGATAATTCAAGGAGCACAGCCAGCCACCAGGGCACTATTAAGTGTTCAGCCCATGTCTACTTTTGCATCCCTAATTAAAGCTGGCACCTTAGTCGAGAGCTCATTGCTTACCGGAAGCTTCCCTGCCCTAGCAGCATTCGCCAAGCAGACAACAACTTCAAATCACAATGGTGGCACCAGCAGTGGCAATGGTGGCAGCAATGGATCAAACACCAGCCATGCCCAGAGGATAGATGCTTCTAAGAATGCCATGGCATATATCAGAGTTCCTGTTATGCCAATCAATGTGATGACCTCGTTAGCTCCAAATCAAGTAGTTTATACTCCTACACCTAAGACACCATGCACCACACAAATCACCACCACTATCGAGCTAGTATATCCACCCACACCAGCAAGGCAAGGGTGCAACCAAGGACAGAGGCGGCCTCGACGACCCGAAAGAGATTATACACCATTGGTCGAGCCACTAAGTGTCGTTCTCCGCAAAGTTGCGTCACTCCTGAAACTTCTGGAGGTTTGCCTACTGCCGAATCCACTTCCACCATGGTGTAAAGCAAACCTATTCTACAGTTTCCATAGAGCCATAGGGCACTCTATAGACAATTTCTTCACACTCCAGAATGCAATACAGGACCTAATGGACTAGAAGGTCATAATCATTAACACAAGAGGTAGAGTCTTTGCCAGCTGCATCAACACCACATTCTTAAGCATCTGCACACTCTAGTATAGTGAATCGGTCCCTGCTTGAGCATGTAGGAACAACCGGAGCCTCTGCGATTCACTTTGTTTCTCTGATTGAGTCTACACCTCTTCCGTTTGATCCTTCTCTCCTCATTCATGATATCTCAGCTCCTTCCCCTCATCAGCTTTACTAGTCTTTTGTTGAAGCCTCCAGTACTGCAATCAACATGATCTGGTTAACTACCATGTTAGGGCGCACGGCTACGAAGTCCAACATGCAATCTACTCCATTACCTATTTGCCTATTAGCCATGCCTAAGCCAGAGTTAACCCGAAAAGCACCAACACTAGTTCCTCCCATGGCCTTTCTAGACACACCAACCGCGACCCAATTAAAACATGAAGCCCGTACTCTTGTGGTTATTAATCTGACACAAGATACCCATCATGTGCCCTACAGCTATGCCACAGAAATGTGCACTGAGGTGACATGATCGGGATAGGTATACAAGGCCCCAATTCAAGCCAGTAAGTCCAATCAGCCAGCAACCTCATCATCCCAGTTAAAGAACCAAACTTCCAACCCAATTCTGGAAGAAGAATCCCCTAGAGTCAATCCTACCACTAACAAGAAGGACCAACCTGTAGCTGACATTACGACTCAATTGAAAATGGTCAAAGCAGATATTTCTATTTGAGACCAAATCCACACGTTTGTTGAGCACAGAGAGGCCTTTCTTCGAGTTTTCCAAGCCGCCCATGTTTCTCCAACAATACAATCATCAACCCTAAAGAACTTGGTCGATATGGAAGCCATGCCACAAGTAATCTCATTCTCCAGCTCGGAGTTACCCCAAACAGGAACTAATCACAATCAACCCCTATTCATCACAGTGCAGTACCAAAACTTCCTCATCTCGCTTACACTAATGGATAATGGTGTAGGCCTAAACGTCTGCCTTTTGTGAACATCAAGCTAGATCGAATTCAAATCCGAAGACATTACCCCAGTAGTAAAAGGAATGATGACATTTGACAACACGCACCACGATACTCTAGAGATTTTGGATGTCCCTTTGATTGTTGGTCCAGCCCATTTTGAAGTGAAATTCTATGTCGTCAATCTTGAGCCATCATTCAATCTATTGCTTAGATGCCCTTGGCTTCACAAGCATCGAGTGATCCCCTCAACTCTTCACTGGATGATAAATGTCCATTGGGACAACGTTGTTGTCGTTGTAATTGCGGAAAATTTTGAGAAGGAAAGAGTTAAGGCTATTTCTTCTATGTCTCCTCAAACCGTCCAATTTGACCCTAAGCCTTTTGATGTGCTCTATTGAGTCGACTGCTTTAAACCTATCAATTTTATTCCAATTCGCGAGCATGCCAACCATTTGGCCGCTTATGGTAATCCTTTTGCGATGGTCAAGAATCTTTGTCAAAGATGGGGGTACGAGAAGGGAACATTACTTGGGCGGAATGACCAAAGAATCACAGAACCAATCACGACAGAAGAAAGAAGGGATTTTGAAGGGCTTGGATACAAGTGGAAGCCACAAGATGGACCTTCACGGAATCATAAGTCCCCAAAACTCCTTCTCCCACAAGATTTATCTAACTTTGTTAGTGTAGGCTTTCTAGATCCCAATCAAAATCATATTGGTGTAGAGTCTGTACAACTGTGAAGTGAGGAGGTTGGTGAATTAGAGTGGGTTTGTATAGAAGAATACTACTCAGAAGGGGGATGCTCAGATGATGAAGGTTCAGAGAAGGTAGTTCAGAGACCATTAGCTTCAATAGGGTCAGTTAGATTATCGTTGCCACCTTCAACTACTGCTTCTTCTTCATTTTCTATCACAACGTTAATAGCAACAATTCTATGCACAGCCCCAATAGTATCACAATCAGTAAATGCAAGAGATTTCAATCAACAAGTGAATCAGACAGTGTCACTCGCAAAGACATTCACAGGGTCAACAGCTTCAGTACAACAATTGACCTCACCACTAGTTCAATCAGTCGAGTCCACCACACCTGTAATAGTGCTAGAGTCATCAACAGAGTCAATGGTGCCTTAGGCACATCATCCATCCGTCACAGTAGACTTGATCTCGTTGTCAAACCACTTAGCACCATCAACAATTTTGCAACATACTCTGTGGGAAGGTGCATCCATGGGTGCAACTGTCCAATTATTAGCACAACCAATGCAATTAGTAGCTACATTAGTTAAGTACCAAACTCGACAAGCACATCCTTTAGTCCATGTTCTGCAATTTCTAGTGCAATTGATGGCGCAAAATGTAGTAAAAAATAGAGAAGCTGTTGAGTCAGAAGTATGAGAGACCATCAGTGCATATTATGTGGACTTTGCTTCTGATGATGAAGAGGGAGATGATGTAGTGGCATGGGTGGACAACATGCTTAGTGATTTGGAAGTCTAGTTCCAAGAGCAGTTGGTGACATTGGAAGAGGATACAGAGAATGTACTCAAGTGCAGAAAGGGAAAGGCTATGGTCGCAGAGTTCAATACAGAACAGTTGGTTTCACAGGACCAGACCACCATTATGGTCCTAGAGGAAATGAAATCAGTATATGCTAGATCAGAGGAGTTTATCTCCTATCAGCCAAGAGGCAGATCTAGCTAGTATTATCAGTTCAAGCCCCACTTGAGCAGTGGGGTCCAAAAAGAAAAGATCTTGAGTTTGGCTCAAGAAAGAACACGAGCGGCAGCACTCCTATCAGTCGGTCAGAGGACGACCGTCCATCTGTCACACACATTGTACATACCACTAAAGAAAACCAGAAAAGTCAAGATAATCATTTGCCCAATTTGGCTGTAGAAGAAGTGAAACAGCTAGGCACATCTACAAGTTTGGGTGCATGGGAGCCAAAGATTGTTAGAGGTGCTTATAAAAAGACTAGAGTGACTGTGGCCATTCTAAAGTATCATCAGGGGCAAAATTCCAAGCAGATAAGCACTTTTGAAGACACTAACCCATCTTTTCAGCAAGAAGTCCATTCAGAGCTCATCGCATATGAAGAAGAGGATGATGTAGAGACAGACGAAGATGGTCATACCGTGCCAGATTTTCAACCCCATGATGATGATCCAGAAGGCCCGAACTTACATGTGGAAGAGGAAATTGAGCTTATAAACATTGGCACTGGGGAAAATGTCAAAGAGGTGCGAATCAATGCCAAGCTCACAACACAGCCTAAGCGAAATTCATTGAGCTTCTCCAAAAATATGCAAATGTCTTCGCCTAGAGCTACGATGACATGGTCGGGCTGGACGTTGAGGTAGTGGTACACACGTTATTGCTTAAACCCAACGTCAAACCAGCACTACAAGAAAAATTAGATTTTGCAAGGATAAATCACGGGGACTTAGCAAGGAAGTATCCTCGCAATAATATAACGAGGACATATAGTAGGGATTTCGCGAGGAAATTACCTCACAATAATTTTTGTGAGGATTTTTTCTCGCAATGTCCTCGCTTTTTATTTAGCGAGAGCATAGCAAGGAAATGTCCTCGTTAAAGTCCTCGCTAATTCAGGTATAAATACCTTGACGTGGGTCATTTTGCCCCTTTCTTTCTTACCCTAAATTCAATTGTCCGCCTCTCCTCCTCGTCCATCACTCATCCTCCTCTGCCTTCTCGGCGGTGGTCCGACCATCTACACTACCTCCGCAGTGCCTCCTCAACAGTGCATCCTCCGACATCATCCTCCTCCTCCTATGCCTCACTCGTCCACCTCTCCTCAGCCTCTCCTCCTCGTTCATCACTCGTCCTCCTTCGCCTCCTCGATGGTACACGTTTCTTTCCTTACTGATGAAAGGAATGTTAAAAATAAAATGGAATATGATTTTTTGATTTGTGTTTGGTATCAATATTCAATGCCACCTTCTTGCATCCTATCCTCAATCCAAGAACAAGATTGATAAATAAATTTTAGATGATGAAGCTGGCTTCCTGTTTTTGCTTCAACTTGGTTCCATATAGGAGCCCTTGATCAATTTAGATAGACCAGAACCAATTGTGGATTATTTTGCCTATATGAGACATGAATTCTTTGAATGAGGTGCCTGTTTTTTATTTGGAAACATGTAGTATTTTTTGATTTATTTTGCTTATGTTATGCCATTCTCCCATGACCAACTTTGGCTTTTTATTGTAAAATATTTTGCCTCTTAGCTTATCTAGAGAACAAAATGTTGCATATAATGTTGGGTTTTGTCTTATATGTTCTAAACTACTAGCAGAATAAGCTATAGATAGAATCTTCAAATTGCAGTAGATAAGACAAAATCATGGATTGCCTGAGTTAGAATCACAGATGGCCATTTAAATGTTAAACTTTGAGATTGTAATTTCCTCCTTTTTTTCATGAAGCATCTGTTTATTTCTTGATATTCTTGCCATTTTTTTCAGGTTTGCTTTGTCTTGTTTTCAACCCTAATATGTTTTTCTAAAATAAAGCATGAGAATGTTGATAAACTTCAACCAAATTGTTGTTCCTATAGCTAGCCTCGCTAAAAGAAGAACAATAAAAAATAAATTGAAATAATAAAAGCAAGGGCAAAGGGGAAAACATATGGAAAGAGGTTACTCTAGTATGGCAATTATTTAAGAATGTGAATAAGAGAGAGCTAGAGTGCCTAAAACTCAATAATTTGTTAAGTTTATCTATATATGACAACCTAGAGTGCATTGACGTTTCTTTCAGTTGTTAATACTTCAAGCAAGACATACAAACACATCAGTAGTCAATCGAGTAATAGTAGATATGAGACAGACGAGAAAAGCATAAACCATATTTAAGTCTAACAGCTGAAAAAAAAAAACTAAAGTAATCAAGTAACTGTACGACGTAATGGATATTAGTCTAAACTTATTAGATAAATAGTCAAAATGAAAAAAAGTTAATATGAACTTATGCAAAAACATAAAAAAGTTTTTATAAACATTTATATAGCAGTGAAAATCACTTAAAGGAGTCGTTTGAACTGTTGTTTGTGGTCAACAGTGTAAAACCCCTTTACTGCCTAGTTGATTCAGATTGAGCTTCAAACCAATCCCACCTTTCATAGAACAATGATCTAATACGATATTAGGAAGAGTAGAAAATGTGGGTCTCATCTTCCTAAGAAATTAAACAAGGAGACCTCAATATTTTATTTTCAAGTCAGCCTTTTGTCTCTGACTCTTCCTTTTTTTGCATTGAAAATTCATGTAGATGGAAAAGAAGCTTATTGCTTTACATTTGGAGACAAGCACACAACCAATCTGCTATAAGTATTGTATCCTATAAACGACCAAAAGGTTAAGCTCTGAGTTGTGACATTTTTAGGTTCAAATTCTTATATTCTCGATACCAATTTTCTGATTATCTAGTACTGTATTGACCAAATCCTAGGTTGTCATAATATCCCTCAATTAAAATTCCCTAAATCCTAGAGTGCCTAAAACTCAATAAAACAGGTTAAACTCCCCACTCTATATATTTGAGTTAAGAGATGTTAGTTTATTTAACATATTACTAAAAAATTTTGAATATGTTGAAATGTTTTAAAATTAAATTATTTGTACGATTCAATTTATTCTTAATGATCTATTTTTTGTAAAGTTTTTTTCTATGTATGATACTACTTACTTTATTGTGATATTTATTGTTAGTGTTGTGGCAAAGTTATTCAAATCATCCCATATTATTCACATTAAGGCAAACAAGAAAAAAAATTATCCATGCAAGGATAACTGCTTTTGAACCAAACTGTTTCCAAGGTTAAAATAGTTTAATTTCATCTAAAGGTTAGGCATCCTTCAAAATTTATCCCTAATTCAAACAAGAGCAAAGAGTATAGAACTCCTTAATATAATTATGTTCGACTTGTCTCTTTCTATGTCTATCCAATGCCCTCTGGAGCCCAACATTGTGCCTAGAACCATACCATTGGATCATGCCTTTAAGCTAGGCAATGCTATATTTTAAGACACATTATCCTTGGTAGCAATCTTATTTGATAAAGCTTGTTCTTCTCATTTTCAATTTCTTGCTTAGTTTCTATTATTCTATTGTCATAAATTATCCTATTGTAATGTGACACTTAAGTCACATTCTTTTTCAAATGTCATCATGTTTTTTTTTTCAATCTAGACATATAGACATCTTATCAGTTCTTTCTTTTGTAGAGAGAAATGTCTTCTCATCGTGATTGGATGTATACACGAGTCGTGGATGGAAAAGTGTGTATGAGTTTTTTGAATGGGATTCAAAAGTTTGTGGAATTTGCATATAATCAAGGTCCAGGTATTGTGGAAAGGGATGGAAGGATTATATGTCCTTGTAAAAAATGTGCACTATTGAAAAAACAATCGAGAATGGATGTCGAAATACATTTATGTAAGAAAGGATTTGTGAAAAACTACATGCGTTGGTTTAAACATGGGGAGGCCTTTTAAAGCTCTAAGAAAGTTGCTCCTGTTAGTACAGATCCCATTGTGGACATGGTGATGGACGTGGCAGGTCCCGATTTTGATGTGTCTTCTAATGAAGAGCCACATGGTGAATCTTAAGAGTTTTATGAGTTGTTAAGTAAGGCGAAGGAGCCATTATGGCCAAGTTGCAAGAATTACACAAAGTTATCGGCAGTGTCTGAGTTATTGGCATTGAAGATCGACTACAACATGACAGATAATTATTTTGATGCTATGATAGGTAAAATCAAGAAAATGTTGCCAGAGAATCATGAATTGCCGAAGAACTACTACAAAACGAAGAAGATGATGAGAAAGATGGGGTTGGCAGAGTTGAAGATTGATGCTTTCTCAAAACATCATATCTTGTACTACACGGAACACGAAGATAAATTAGAGTGTCCAGAATCTCACGAGCCTCGTTAAAAAAGTGACTCAAAGACACATGTACCTCAGAAGGTGCTTCGTTATTTCCTTCTAGCACTGAGACTGAAGAGGTTGTACTATTGCAAAGAGACTGCAAAAGATATGACATGGCATGTAAATCATACACAGAACTCTAATATGGAGCATCCTTCTGACACCAAGTGTTGGCAAGTCATGAAGGAGTCGTTTCCATCATTTGCTTTTGAAAGCCGTAATGTCGTTGTCGGTCTTTCTAGTGATGGATTCAATCAACATGGTAGAGGAAAAGATTACTCTTGTTGGCCTGTTATGATCACATCATACAATCTACCTCCTTCTATGTGTAAGAAGAGGTCGTACATGTTTTTGTCTTTGCTTATTCCTGGTCCAAGTCATTCTAGAAAAAACATTGACGTGTACTTGAGACCTCTTGTAGACGAGTTGAAGATGCTTTGGGACACAAGGGTTGAGACATATGATGCAAGCAAGCGAGAAACTTTCAACATGAAAGTTGCATTGCTTTGGACTATAAGTGATTTCCCTACATATGGGATGTTGTC
>JAMKQA010078856.1:0-16923 GCA_024699735.1 Posidonia australis
TTTTTTTTTTGTAAAGGAGAGAATTAGAGATCATTTGGTATCTATTGAACTTATTGTAATTGACTCAATGTTAGTTGATCTTTTTACTAAAACATTTCCCTCCAGTACTTATAAAGAACTTGTGCTTAAGATAGGTCTAGTCAGTTTTTTTTGAGAATTTCGCTTTGATAGTTTAGATAATATATTTTGTAAAGTCACATTTGGTTGATGATCTTTGTTTAGTAGTTCTTAATTTTGTTTAAGTTATGACCTCTTGCTTTATCGTTGTATAAATTAAAGTGAATAAACTATTGTTTTCTTGTCATGATATTTACAAGTTTATTCGTAAAGTATCAATTACCACATAATGTATTCAGTTATAACTTCAATCTTAGATATTTTAATATATGGAAGGGACATACATTATGGTAATGTATTACTACTATGACTAATATCTATGAGAATTGTTATTTTTGAACAAGGGTTAATATGTTCTGTTAAGTAATTGGATAATGGTCGCTCCACAAAAAATTTTGTTTAGCATAAGTTAAGTTAGGTAAGTCGAGTAGTATATTGTTGGACTCAAAGTCCTAATTTTCAACCTAATGTGACCTAACTAGCTTAATAGATCAGTACAATTGTGGGATTATATTAAATAAAGTGGTATTTAAGAGATATTATAACATAATTATAGAGTATGTTATATAAATATATCCTATATCTAAGATTTCAACATAACAATTACACAGAAAACTCTAATGACTCTTGTTGCCCACAATAGAATCCTTCCATATCAACAAAGGCAGTGGTTGTAGGATTAAACAAATACTTCCGCATCCAGAATCAATGATATGGCAATGATAGGTAAAAATTGTTAAAATCTGTATAAGTCGAATCACTGATCTAGAAGTCTTAAAAATATATAAAATTCAATATGTAGACATTATAAATATTGTAGACGTAAATATATGATTTAGACCTTCTATTTGAAGAACATATTATGATATTTACACATCAGATTTTGTTAAAATGTTGAATTTGCGTCAAGTAGGAATGTTTTTGAAAATGGTAATATGATATCAAATTTCCCTTAGCTATGTAATCCACCACTAAGGGATCAAGATGTCTAAAAAATATTATAGAATGTTCTGGAACAAGGAGTTCCAATCAAATGAAACAAAATAATGTATTCGTAGGAGACTGTAAAAACTCCTTGTTCTCTCTCACAAATGCGTCAAAACAAAGCTGCATAATGTACTGATAAGCAAGAACAATTCATATCAGACTGTAGCTACATCCTCTGCAGAACTTGGCATATTAAAGATAGCATCAGCTGACGTAGACTGGAGAGCCTCATGGAGTCCCATGGAGGAAGCAGAATTATTTGGGGCCTGTTCAATGGTCTATGCATGATGCATAGAGGTGATAGACTGTAAAAGTTTTTCCCTCTCAAAACCTGTTGTAAAATTTTCTATCCATTGATGCATTAGAGATATAATATCATAAATAATTGCAAAGTGAGACTTACTGCAGTCTCTAAAGGTTCTGTTGTTACGTTCCAGCCAAATTAACCAGAAAATAACTTGTGTTAAAGCAACCCAACCATGCTTGGTAAGATTAAATTTAACCATAGGTGGTAAATTAAACAAGTCAGCAATTTCGAAGTACCTAGGGTACATAGAAAAGGATATGAAGAAATTCCATATAGGCCATATAAAAGAGCAATGAATAAATAGGTGGGTACTGATTTCTCTATGCATTTTACATAGAATACAAATTTCGGAGCCCTGCAACCCTCTTTTAAATAGATTCTTCTTTGTTAAAATTTTGTTGTATAATACCATCCATGAGAAAAGTTTAATTTTTAAAGATGCCCAGCTTTTCCAGATATTCCAATATAAAGGGAATCTGATGCCTCTATCATTTAGGACTCTATAACAAGAGTTAATTGTAAAAAATGTTATCTTTGGTTGGACTCCATACCAGGTTGTCTCCACCAGGCATTAAGATAATGTCTAGTAATAAATCTGCCAACATGTCTGCCTGTGATTGAGTGATTGTTTGATCACCCTGTAAGACCTTGGGTTGATCAAAAAGTTTACGGAAATCAGTCCTAAATAGGTCGACAGTTTGCTTAATTGTAGTTTTCTTATACTTTGCTACAGAATATAACTCAGGGTACTTGAACTTTAACTTTTTTCCATTCTACCACTTGTTTTCCCAAAACAGAACATTATTACCACTGTTTACTTGGAAAGAAATAAAGCAATTGATGATTTCAAAACTTGCCTTAATATTTTGTCATAAAGGAGAACAATTATTTACTGAGGAGTTTAGCAGAGCACCAGGCCATGATCTATATAGATATCTAACCTTTATAAGTTCTTTCCATTTCAAATTTTTGTGCTCAGAAAGTAGTTGCCATAGCAGCTTACCTTTCAGCCATAGCAGCTTACCTTTCAGAGCATAGTTAAAATTTCTTAAGTTTATAATCCCCCAATTCTTTTATATCTTTGATCTACATAGGGTTGTCCAATTAACTAAGTGGAGGCCTTTACCATTAGAAGAGAAAAAAGTTCCAAAGAAATCTACTTCTAAGCTTATTAATTTCCTTCTCCACTTTAACAGGTAAATGAAGTACTGATAAGTAATATGTAGGGATGGCAGAAAGCACTGAGTTTATCAAAGTCAGGCGACCACCTAAGGATAAATATTTTACTTTCCAAAGAGAGAGTTTGTTGGAAATTTTCTCAATAACTGGGATTCAATATCTAAAGGTGGCCTTTCTATAGTGTAGTGATAGTCCAAGATACATGATAGGCAAGTCAGCAACCCCATAGTCCAAGATATTACAAGAGTTGATGATCGATTGCTGGCTCACTTCAATACCTGTGAGTGAGGACTTGTGGAAGTTTATTTTGAGTCCAGAGTAGGATTGGAAGTAACATAAAATCTTTTTAATGTTAATCGTGTTTTCCTCATTGATAGAAAGAAACAATAAAGTGTTATCTGCATATTGAATATTGACCACAGTGGATCCCCATGTGGGAATTGGATACCAAAAATGAGATTGTTATTCAAAGCCAGTTTTAGCATGCGATTTAAAATATGTGGTAACAATAAATAATAGTTGGGATAACAGGCCTCCTTGTCTTAACCCATTGGTTGCTTCAAAGAAACTTTTGGGGGAACTATTGACTAGAATAGAAAATTTGGTGATGCTGATACACATCTTAACCTAGGAAAATCCATTTAGACCCAAATCCTAGCCCATTGAAGGAGTCTAGCAAGAATTCCCAGTTTATATTATCAAAAGCTTTTTCAAAATCCAATTTTATGATGTATCCAGGGATGTTTGTAGTTTTCATGTAATGTAAAGTTTCTTGTGCAACTAGGAAACAATCTCCAATGGATCTTCTTGTGGCATGCACTGGGATAGCCGAGTGTGATGTATGATTCTCAATATTTAAATTGTCCGGGTCATCTTTCTCCATACAATCAAAAATCTCCAACACTTTCTTGAACTTGGCCATGGAGATATTTCATGCATTTATCTCTGCTTCCACGAATTCAGATGTTTCAATTGCTGCTTGATTCTCCACCACTTGAGGAGGGATT
Source organism: Posidonia australis (assembly GCA_024699735.1). Taxonomy (NCBI): domain Eukaryota; kingdom Viridiplantae; phylum Streptophyta; class Magnoliopsida; order Alismatales; family Posidoniaceae; genus Posidonia; species Posidonia australis. Next base: position 3,598 of record JAMKQA010078856.1, read on the forward strand.
ATGGGAGTCATTTCAGCAGAGAGGGTGGGTGAAGCACTGCAGAAGCCTGCAGAGGACGATGGGGAGGGGTAGGTAAGAAATCAGCAGAACTCGAGGATGGGTTGAGTTGAGAGGCAGGACTAGAGGATTTGGTCTAGACATTCTTCCCGCTCTTGGAGGCTTTTCCACCCTTTGCACCTCTCCAGTCCTTATTGTTTTTAAATGGTTTTCTAGTGGAGTTTAGGCCTCTAGGTTCTGAAGAGGCTAAGGGTGGTTGCTTGGGTCAAGCAAGAATAGGTTTTGGAATAGAGGGAATGGGTGCATAAATGTCCCACTTTTGCCTATATTTTATGGGATAGACTATATTGCCAAATGTAAAGAACCTTGAGTTAGGAATGTCCTTACCCGAATGGATTCTCACTCTGATTCTCGCGAATCCCAAACATTTGACGTGGTCAATGGAGAGGTTTACCTCAAGGAGATCTGCGAACTCAGATACCATATGGTGAAGTACATCTACGTTCCAAAGGTGATGTGGAATCCCTTCCAGTCTCATCTAGACCTCTTCCACCCTAAGAGTGAAAATCGCGTTGGAGTTGGGGGACCAAGGGATGAAGGAGGCTGAGAGTATTTGGAGTGATGACCCATACATACTGAGGGTTTCGTTTCTGATCATGGGAGAAGGAAATTTTAAAAGGAACTTGCCTTGGGAGAAATCTTTAACTTCGACCCTATATAGGGTTGGCTGTGACTATGACACAGCAAGAGAGGGATAAGAAGAGATCACAGGTAGCCTCGGAGAGTAGGATAATGTTAAGATTATGAGGGGAGAGACCAGTCATAATGGGAGTAGAAGAAGAGAAGGTTGTCGGTATAACATTAGAGAAAAGACTTCCCTTCTAATTACCACTTCCCAACCTTCCCCCTTAATTTCTACAGGCCAGGGATGCGTCAAGAAGGGATGCCGTCAAGCAAGAGGTGTCGGAAGGACTTGATCTTCATTCCACAGGCTACTTAGAAAGTGTAGCTCAATATTTATTATTTGAAATTTTCATTCAAAGACTCACCTAACGTCATATGAGATCAGGTCTTACACTCTTACTGGATCTTCTTCCTACAAATTTAACGCGTAATTTTATCACACAAACCGCTGTTAACAAAGCTTTAAGCTCGAGCTGCTCGGCTTCCCTCCCTTTTCTCCCCTGGCTGTGCGAACGCCGAAACTGGAAACGACAGCAATAACATGAGGATGGATACGAAACAAGACACATGTAACCTCACTGGATCCAGCTTCTTAATCGAATCTTACGGATAATTTGGGTCGGTCCACTTGCGAGGCAAAACGGCAATAAAAACATTCCTGAGAACGACGCTGTGTATTCGAATCGGTATCGGAATCGTTGTGTCGTTTTTTCCATTTTCTTCCCCATTTGCAGGATATTTTATTATTTCTCATCATTCTTTATTAGTTGAAAAAAAAAAGGAAAAGAAAGGGAAGGAAATTCTCCGTACAATTTACACAACCCAAATCGATCGGTTTCCGTGTCCAGCGGGATTTGACTAATTTCATGCGGAATACAAGATGTTCATTCCATCATCGGTTTCCCCCAAATCGATCGGTTCAAAAGTTCAACACGGCACGATAGCCCCCACTAGGACGGTCCCGAAGGATCAGTGAAAATCTCACGTTCAAAACACCAACGAACAAGGAAGACGGCCATGAATGGCACAGTAATCAAGTAGTGTGAGTCGTTTAAAACACATGAATGGTTAAATATATACCAAAAATGCCCAGCTGCTTCCCATTTGTGTCCTACTGGCTGGAAATGTTTTGGCTGAATCCATATACAGCATTAACTTGAGATGAATCAATTGCTATGGTGTAGTTGATTAAGGAGAGTGGAACTCATATTTCTTTTTTAGGTTCGAATCTCATAGACGACAGGGAAAAAAAAAATATCTACTGATTTCAAAAAAAAAAAAAACATTAACTCGAGATGAAATCAAATATAATTAATGATGATAAGTGAGATTAGGAGGGGGGTGATTGCTTTACTTGACCCAAAATGGACATTTAGAAAGATAGAAATCAGACAATGTCTCATTGTCACAGTGGCTTGGTGAAGATAAAAACTCGCCACGCCTCCCGGATTCGAATCCAAGGATATGCAAAAAATTAATCTAAACCGATAACAAAAAGGAAGAAAGAAAAAAAGATAGAAACTACAAAAATAATGTAGTTGTAGGTATTTTTTTAAATAAATATATAAATAAATAAATAAATAAATTTTTTAGATATTTATAAATATTAAATATCTAGTAAATTTTTTATTTAAATTAAAAAACTATTAATCTTTATCTAAAAGTCTTAAAATTCAACAGATTTTCTTGAATTTTAGTGGTTAAATTTGAAATTAAAATCTAACAATGAATATAATTGATGAAAATTTAATATATAGTAGTCTATCTTGTAGATAAATTAATTATATAATTAGATTTAATTTTTAAAAATAAAACAAATAAAGATAAAAAAAAGCCTGGAGACACCAACACAACACGCACCTTTCTCGTAAAAGTGGAAAAAGTCAGTGCTAAGTTTTATCCAATGGAAATATGGAATCCAATTTATGAGACCCCACGTACCAAGCGTCATCAATAAATGGTGGTGGTGATGATGTTGCCGAGTTCTATCTACACTCTTGTTTTAGCAAAGCCAGGAAGACGACGGTTGTTTGCCAAGTCCGAATCGACGCCGTCTCTCTCTCTCTCTGGCTGGTTGGCTCGTCGTTATCCGTTCTCTCTTGCAGATTTGGGTAATAGAAGCTTCTCTTCTTCTTCTTCTTCTTCCATTGAACTAATGATAGTCTGGTTTGCTTACACGAGATCTTCTGGTCATTGGGTATTCCTTTTCTTCCTTCTTCGTGCCTTTGAATTGCTTGGTTAAGGTTACTTTTGGATGCTGCATCTGTATAATGGAAAAGATTGAACCTTTTTGGGTTTTACTTAGGAATCGCGAGTTTGGGGGTTGTCTTCTGGTGTTTCTCTGTGAAAAGATGCGATTTTTTCTTGACTTCAATGTTTTTCAAAAAAAAAAAAAAAAGGCCAAACCATGCATAAAGATTTGATCTTGGGATCTCTTCTTCTTGTTAGTCCAGTTGTTGCGTGAAGGTCCCTAGCTTCGCAAGAAACTGAAATCTGGTGATTCCTGCTTTATAAGCTGCAAAACAGTAATATTTTTTTTTGTTCAATTTGGTGCTGCTGCTCATGTTGAAGACAGTAATTTTTTTTTTCCAGTTTTCATTGGCTCAGTATCTTTGAAAGCTAGGGATGATGATTCCCCTAAAATCACATGCTATAAGTTGGGGGCATCTAATCTGATTATCTCATGTGAAGGGGTTCTGTCATCCAAATTCACGTCGATTTTGTCTGGTCTTGCATATTATTAGTTCTTTTATTTTCTGGGGTTTGAGGGGTACTCATAAATAAAATGAAAAGAAAACAGAGTCGGGTCATCATATGATTCAGAGTTGGAGTATATTTGTCTTATTATTATTATTGTTATTTAATTTTGTATCTCTTGCCTTTTGTTTTTGTTGTTACTGGAACGACCATCTAACATAAACGTTTGCAGTTTTCTGCTTTGCGGGACCACGGTGGATCGAGCTTTTGGTTTCAGTGCAATGGAAACCTGATTTATAGTCACCAGTTTATCAAAGACATATGGATTGCTTCAATAATGCTACTGTGAAACAGAGTGATTCTCCAGAGCACATGTTTTCTCGATCCTCCACATTTTGTTCCAGTTTGTTTTCGTCTAGCTCAGCAGGATCTGAGTGCTACAAATCAATGGAAAGATTGCCATTCTTGCCTCATCCCCCGAAATGTGAGCAGCTCACAGCTGCCATTCATTCATCCAATTCACCGCTTTTGATGAGTGATGATGTCTGCAACCTATCTATTGAGGGGGAGCATGCTGATGATCTCATGAAAGATTTCCTCAATCTATCTGGTGAAGCCTCAGATGGTAGCTTTCATGGTGAAAATTATGCAAGTAACAGCTTCGCTTTCTCAGAGCAACTAGAATTGCAGATGCTCTCCGAACAGCTTGGCATTGCTATGACAGACAGTGGGGAGAATCCTCAATTAGATGTAAGTGCGTCTCTTATTTAATTTGAGTTTTATTGTTTAGCAGATTTTTTGTGCAAGTGAAATATTTTTTCTTCTTTCGAATCAATGCAAAAGACTCGCTTGTCCAGAGATCAAATTGATAACTTTTAGTTTATTTGCAACTTCATCACTTTCTTTTATAGTTTTATCAGCACTACCAATATAATCGACTGCACTGAACTAGAAATCTGAAATTTGGCTCTGATTTATCTAGAAATGAAAGTTATTAGAGGCTAGAAAATATAGGACACTGTACCTGTAATTTTTCTGTTGCATTGACTTCAAATTGTACCTTCTACAGGAAATCTATGAAACACCACAGGTACCGTCATTACCATTGACTGAGTCAAATTGTCATCAGAAGCAGAAGCATCTGGTCCCTTCTGCCAGTCTTCAGGTACAATCAAGCCCTTCACCAACTGGGTCTGCATCTGTAAATAAACCAAGAATGAGATGGACTCTGGAGCTCCATGAGCGTTTTGTAGAGGCTGTGAGCAAGCTTGATGGTGCAGAAAGTAAGAGTGCCGTCCAGGCTGAACCAATAGCAAATAAAATCATAAAAACAAGTAAAGGGTAAATTCTCATCTTACTCTAATCTATTGTACACAGAGGCAACTCCGAAGGGTGTGTTGAAGCTAATGAATGTAGAGGGACTAACAATTTATCATGTAAAAAGTCACTTGCAGGTACTACTCTGCGATTCCTGTCTTGTCATGTATATTTTCTTTTAAATATTGTGGGAATACTCACCAGGATCTTGGCTTCTTTAACTTGCAGAAATATCGACTTGCCAAATACCTCCCAGAGGCAAAAGAAGGTAGAGACTTGATATGCTTAGATGTGTGGTTGCATGATAAGTTTTTGATACTTGGAATATCAAATGTGTCAACTTCATTGCATCTATTATAGATAGAATACGAAGTAACTGTTCTTATTAATATTGGATAATTGGTTCATGATAAAGTATACATGCAAACAGAATGTTTTCTATTTGTTCTTTCAATTTTATCTCCTCTGGCACCTTATTTAGTCTTACTAGGTAAGAACCATCTACTGAATATTTATTACTTACCAGTGGTATACTAAGCCCTACTCCTAATGTTCTTTTGTTAGAAGCATATTAACAAGTTTGAAGTATATTAATAAGTTAACTTCATTTCATCTGCAATTTAGGAAAACAAAATAGCTGTCCACCTTAACATGGATCACTGATGCACCATTTCATTCATAAAGCATAAACACAAACTTGGTGCTTTCCTATCTAAACGATGTAGCTCACTTGGAATCTGCATGATACTTTATTTGGTGGTCACAGGGTTCGAATCCCTATGTTCACAGAACTCTTAGAAAAAATCCTAAACTGTATCTTTTCAGGAATAATATTTCCCTTTATCAAAGCATATGTGATTATTGCCAAGTACCATAACGTTTGCAATATAATTATTTTCTAAATTTCTAAATATTGTGGTGTTGTATTATTTTAGGCTTATGCCTCTAGGCTATGCTCTTAATTGTGACTATTTCCACTACCAATTCTTCTTGTAATTGTATTTTTCAACATCAGATATTCATTAAGGTTGTGGTCCACCTGACTGGTATCCACATTCAATTGTTTTCACTCTCAATCTGCTTCTCTTTCTTAAGTTTGCCTTATTCTAAGACAAACATCATTTTCTCGTTGGATTCCTATTGTATGGCAACTTTTGGGGTCTACCATTCAAATGGCCCATTGTGGCAGACAAATAGAAATGATTCTTTGAGTCAGTCCAGAATGCCAAGTGCAGCCTCTGTATTGTGTATAGGTGGAGCTTCAAACAAAAATTTCATATTTCTTGTGTCTGATAAAAGCTTTTCTTATTTCCTTAGGTGCTCAATTCCTAGAAATTTAAAAATTCAGATTCATCTTTTAAAATCTAAATTGTAACAGAACTTTAGACCATCAAGAGAAGTCTTATTTCACCAATATCATTCTCATTCAGAATGATAAATCGACACTGGTCAAATATGCTCTAAATATCTGTATACTATTTATATTATTGCTGTGCATACGACACACTGACAATGTACTAAATCTATATTGGTTTATTATGTACGAATCCTTGTTAATTTTGCATGTTATGTGCATTTTTGTTTTATATTCTTACTCATAAACGCCCCCTTAAACACTTGTCTACTATTTAAATTGTTAGAACTTGAAACTTCTAGCATGGCACTTTGTAATTTAAAACATTGTTGTGAAACATAGGTTTACATACGGGTTTGATTGGATATTTAAACTCGGTTCAGTTCTCACAAAGTAGGATTGCAGCAAGGATACACCAACAAGAAAGTTGGTTCTTTATTGACAATACAATTAATAATAACGAAATGATAGAAAAAATACCTGAAAATTTTAATTAAAGCACATAAATATAATAATCCAATATATTTTATGATTCAAATCAACAAATGATATTTATATTGTAGAACAGTAAAAACTCTAAGTAGTTACTTTATTAGCTGAAAGTAATTCTTCCTTTATGAGCCAACTGGTCGTTACCAATTGCAACTCTGCAAATTGTTCTTTTTGAAATTTCAAATGTCATGGTTTAAGATGTAATCCTGAACTTGTTGAAAGCTTAAGTGTTTCATTGTAAAATTATGAAAAGGAAGAATTTTCATAGCTCATATCAGTTCTGACCTTCGCCTTGTAATATATAATCAGTAAAAACCAAACCATAAAATGTGTTAGATGTGCAGAACTTGGTAATATCAGTTCTAACCTTCTCCTTGTAATATGCAGAACTTGGTATGCTGCCAAGCATTTAAATGTTCAATTCCTGGTCATAAAAGGTGCTGCATTCTTATAACACTAAATGGAATATTGTGCATGACAATGGTAGAAATTTTGCTAATTTAATTGTCGATATATTTTCTCAACCACTTGGCCAAGTGGTAAAATGTCCTGGTGGTTGTACTCTAAGTTGGTAGTTTGAATCCCACAAACATCGATATATATTATTGTCTGCAATATCTAGAGTTTGATCGGGTGAATGGTGGTATAGGATTGTCATCAACCTAGCTATCTTCAAAAGAGGAATTGTACATAATAGTTGAATATCTCATAGTGTTTTGAAGTATTAATTTTGTAATTTAGCTACTCTAGCCTCTAAGGTTATAGCAACAGAAACTTATTGGACTATTTAGGTTTTCTTTTCAATGGGCCTTCTTGTTTCCCATTGGAAATTGTTGATAAAAACCATAAAATTTAGGAAAATTCTATGGTACCTATGGTATTATCTTACAAAGTTGTAACTACCTATTAATAGTTACAACTATTTATTTATAGTTGTAAATTTTATCATTCATTTGTTTGAATTAATAATCAAGATTGAAAGTTTATTGGTAGTTACCAAAATTTTTGGTACCCTTGTGAGTATACAAATACAGCCGAAAAGTTAATATAAAAAAGTTAATATAAAAAGGTTAATTTAAAAAACTTCATCCTATATCAATGTGTAAAACCAAGAAAAGATGAAAAATAGACAGCTATTCAGTGTTTGTTTCTGCAATGCTACGCTGCAATTGTCTTGTACAGATTGTGAAATCTACGTGGTTCTATATTGAAAAAAATTGAGCTTCACATCAAAGGAACACAGCATTTTGACTGTAGTCATCTATGACGTGCCAACTGATAACGTTTTGCCCTGATGGATTGTCATTTTTTCACTCAAGATAAAAAGACTACCTCTGAGGAGAAAAAGTCTGATTCAGCAATCAATAACGAATGCGACACAAGCACCAAACAGTGAGTAACTTCTAATTCTCCATTATCCTAATTGCCACCTCTCTTTCAAAAACCTATTATAGCTTTTTTATGAAAATTCATGTACTTTTCTTGGTGACAGGAGCATGCAAGTGGCAGAGGCTCTACGTATTCAAATTGAGGTGCAAAAGCAGCTCCATGAACAACTTGAGGTATGCCATTTTTTGGTATTTATCCTACTTTCTATGGTTTTTTGGGGGGCATTTTTTTATTGTGAATTGTTGGCCCTGGGGCCTCTTGTCTAACTTGTGTTCTCTAATTTTCATAAAAACTGTCGTCAATGCATTTTTTTTAGTCTCTAAACCTATCTTTGGTAGTCTTTTCGAGAGATAATTTTGCAGGTTTCATATGTCTGTGTAAATATCTTAAGGTTTTGAAAATTCTTCATTTGAGTAGTATCATAACTTTGTTGCACCTTTCTTTGGTAGTCTTTTCGAGAGATAATTTTGCAGGTTTTGTATTTGTTTGTTTAAATATCTTAAGGTTTTGAAATTCTTCATTTAAGTTTTATTTTGCAGGTTTTGTATTTGTTTGTTTAAATATCTTAATGTTTTGAAAATTCTTTTAAGTAGTATCATGACTTTGTTGCACCTTTGTTTCTATGGTTTTTGTGAACTCTAGGACTCGAGGAGGATTAGGATACTAGGTTTTGCCAGAGAAAGAGTTCAAAGAATGCATGAATGCTGAATTTAATGAACTCTAGTCACTGGCAAGATTCTTAATATATATAAAAAACTTGGGTACAAGTTTGTATTTATATTGTGTAGTGGCATGTTATTTTTTAATGTTATTAATGTTTATTAATCTGTCTCAATCAAAGGTTGCACAAATATGTAATGAAAACTGAACGTCTTTAGTACTTGCTGATATTGTTGGATGCTGATTGTCGTTGTTCATGACTATTTTCTTCTTTGATAGGTACAGAGAGCTCTTCAGTTACGGATAGAGGAGCATGCAAGATACTTGCAGAAGATTTTGGAAGAACAGCAGAAAGCTAGCCAGTCATTTGTCTCCTCTCATAGTTCTCCATCATCTACCGAGCAGCAACCAAATGCTGAGGTGCAACCTACATCCTCTCAACCTCCTCAAGCATTATCATTAGAACAAGCAAAATCCGAACTTGATGGTGCTACATCTATTTCACGGAAGAAGAAAGCTACAGAGTCAGATCTCATATGTGAGGCAAAGGCAGATGTCAAAAGAGCTCGAATTGAAGGTGACTAGGAAAGGTCTTGCTAATTATGTTACCTTGGCTCTTGCAACCCGAGTAGGACATTAGAAGAATATGCAAGTTAGAATATGTAAGTTAGGTTTCGGAATTTCATCCATTTTCATTTGTGGAGGGATTTGGGGATTTTATTTTTTGAATTATGTAAATAACAATTGAATTCTGGTGGGTGTGCCTTTTAGTCTGCTTTCCTTACTCTAAGGTCGCTGGAAGGGTGTTCTGTTTATTCTAAGGTTGTTCTCCTTGGTCTGTTCTCCTTATTCTTGAGAAATGGAAGTTTACATCTTGAAATCTTGTATTCTGCAGATCTGAGTCAAATTGATGTGGTTTCACCTTTTGGTGTCTTCTGTTTTCTTTAAACTTTGATGATGAATCACTCGTGCCATTTTTAGAATTCTTAATTAACTAATACCTTCTGAAAAGAAAAACAATAGATCAGCTGCTAAACTCTGGTACTTGTAACTGTGTCACCGACTCCAGGCTAGGCATTCACATGATTCAGAAAAATAAACATTAAACATTAGTTTGGAGTGAGGATGAGTTGTGGATCTGGAGTGGCGAATTTCTTCCTCCTGTTCAAGTGTGGAAAATAATTGGATAATGTTTTTGAGGTTGAATTGCCGTCATAATAAGGCTAGAAAAGGAAAATTGGAGTTTTGCAAAATCTTATCCCTGCACACTTGCTGATATAGTATTCTAAATAATCTAAAAATGAAAACCAGGCAGAACATTTTTTTTTTTACTGCGACAAGAGAAAAACAATACAGAAAGGCAGGATCTTTTCTTTTATGCCAAATAGAGTCAGATTCCACAACCACCATCAAAACCCATTCGATCAGGAATCCAACTCTTTTTGATGCCTAAAAGTTCGTTTTGATCTAACAGGCGAAAAATTGTGACTCACAAGTGATTTCTGATGTAGCATACAAGATATTGGAGTGCCCAGGAAGCAATTCCTGTCAATCAAGTTAAAATCTAAGCAGAGGACCCTTTTTTCAAAATGACGCAGAAATATGCATCATGTTGTAAAAGAGATTGATAAAACAAAATCTCTATGATTCATTTGAAATTTTCATGTTCTCACATCTGGTTACAGCTCTAGTTTTCTAGTCTCACATGTTAGAATCTAGCATACCGATCAGCCAGCAAAGAATTAAATAGCTAGAAGAAGGATCGGATAAAAATTGGTAAGAGTCGCAAAACTGCCTAGAATTGCAGGCAACAAAAATCTAAAACCTCTACAGTCTCGTTCATTGAGATGTTTGATGGTGCATTGTATTAACACCTCCTTGCTGTGGTATGGATCATGGCACTCGTTCTGCAAAACCAGTTGGAAATTATGTCAGGAAGTCGGTAACTGTAAAATTATTTTAAGAAACAACAATAACAGTCCAATTTGCAAGGGAACCTCAACCATCATAATAGTTATGAAGCCTGTGTGTATGTACTTCTTCAAGCCAGGAATTCAGGAAAGCTAAAATGCAAGGAACAACAGCTAATGCCTACCAAAGTATTCTGCCAACCACTGGCTCAGCCTTTAACCAGTAGCTTAAGTCAAAGGGTGAAGTTTACCTAAAAGCGACAAAGATCAGCTCACTTCAAGGGTTGTTTCCATACCTTGAAACAGGAAGCATACTTATCATGACACTAAGGTGCCACGGCGATGAGCTCAAGTGCCTTGGGCTCTTGGACGCCTAGGTGGCACTGAAGCGATGCCTAGGAGGTAATAAGTATACTTATTTTACATGTTTGTCAGATTTTTTTTATATATTTATAAATATATGTATAATGCATTAATAAATTAATATACAACTTTCTACAATTAACAATAACAATCTTAGTATAAAAAAAATCTTAACAATAATAATAAGTCAATAACCATAAAAATCTTAAGTTCTTAACAATAACATTAAGTTAAATAGTCAATAACAAATAACAATAACTAAGAAAAACTAATAATAGTGAAAAAGAAAAAAAAACACCTCATGATCAGACCCTAAGAATACACATTCGAAAGAAAATAAAAATAGGGAGTTACTTTTAAAATTTGCAAGGATTACAAATTTAAAATTTAACATTCCAAAAAAGCTAACTCAAAACCAAAAAATGAGAAATCCTTTATTGACAATAATAAAGATTTGTATCAAATCCCTTTAATTGAGGATGCAACAATTATTGCCGCATGTAATTAAGGAGGGAATATTAGATATTTAGGAAATAAATAATTGTTATACAATTGTAAATTTGACAACCGTTAATTAATAACTGGAATTTGAATCAAATCCCAAATTGTAAGGACATGACATTTATTGACAACCATAATTAGCATAAGAATCTAATAGATTTTGGAAAGAAATAACTACCTTACAGTTACATAGCAGTTAACCCCTAATTAGGTGATTAAATCTAATTAAATGTATAGCATATATACATATATATATATGCTTGGATGCCCGAACCTTAATTTTGCCCAAGGTGAGTAGATGCCTAGATCTTAATTTTCGCCTGGGTGCTATGGTGCTGCCAAGGCACGCTCCATGATAACAATGACAGGAAGTTCAGTGGATCTGAAGATTTGCTTATTGCAAGTAAATCAAGCATCATCCAAGCTCTAATAAAGATGTCAAAGTGATGTCAATGTAAATGACTGGAAGCCTTCCAACTCATGCCTCAATAAAGGTTCTGGAATCCTGTGCATTTGCTCTTTGAACTACCAACTTTGCTATTAAAATAATTAAGACGCTTCTAGAGGAGCAACTTATAGAATGGAAGATTCCCTTAGAGTTGGTCCTTACTCGCGATTCTAGTTTAAAATCTAGAAGCTGAGTCTGTAGCTTCAGTCACTGTTTGAACAACATTATGAAAACCAGGTTCTTAGAATCTGAAACTTTAATATGTTGTTCAAACTGCATCCTAAGTACCAATTCAGCAAGAAGGCAGGTTGTTACTCTTTTACGGGAGATATTGGTCGCACTAGTTTGAAATAAAATCAAACTAATAAAGTGGCACTTACAATTAGAGGTGGAAATCGGACCGGGCCTGGCATGGCCCAGGCCAAAAAAAAACCGCTGTGGGCCGTGTCGGGCCCAATGGTCAGGTCCGCCAAGGCTCGTTTACTAGGTCTAATTTGGCCTGTGAAAAAAGTCTGGACCGGACCGAACCAGCGTGCCTGCAAAAATTCAATATATATATATATATATATATATATATATATAAGACGCACCAACCTGGCGTACCAGGCTGATGCACCATTCTGCAACGGCTAAATAATATAGTTGTTTTCAACGACTATTTGGCTACATTTACCTTATAAATACTCCCTTACTCCATTCATTTTTCTTCACAACTCAATCTTCTCTTCTCTTCTCAACTACAAGTCTACAACTTTCTCTTAACTTTAAAGTGAAGATTTCGCTGTTTGGCTTTGAATTCCGTCCCGTCTTTTACTCTCCAGTCTCCACGCGACACTAGCTGAGCCAGTAACATTAAAATTTCTCTACTTCTAATCCTTCTAAATTCTTTACTTCTAATCCCTCCATTTTTGGGTTTTGATTTTTGTGTGTTAAGAGTTTTATTATTTAATATTCATTTTTTATATTAAAATAAAAATATTGGTAATGTTGGTAGTCATGACTATATCCCTAATATGGAGTCAAATCAGCCTCAGTATACCCCAACACATACTACACAGTCTACAGCCACTAAAAAACCTAAGAAACAAAGTTCTTGGGTTTGGGAGTATGTTACATTAGACCCTGTATATCAACTAGGTGTTACTGTAATTATTGTAATACCACATACACATGTCCTAGGGGAGGGGGTGTAGGTCATCTATCAAGACATTTACAAAAATGTATACCTAAACATAATAAAGATGATAACACAAATTTAAAACAATCGAAATTACAAGTAGGATTTAGTGGTATAATTAATTGGAAATATAATACAGAAAAAGTTAAGGAAGGAGTAACTAAATTTATAATATAAGACGAACAATCATTTTCTTTTTCTGAAAATAAAAATTTTGAATCATGTATGCAAAAATATTTAAATCCACAGTTTAAAGTTTTTCTAGAAATACAACAAGAAATATAATTTATAAAACATTTAAAAAAGATAAAAAAGATTTAATTGGAATATTTTTTAG
>JAMKQA010078857.1:0-11877 GCA_024699735.1 Posidonia australis
AAGAAGGGAAAAACTTCCATTTTCCTTGGAGAACATTGATACACATCGACCGACTTCATCGTCACACCTATTTTAAAGCAAAAGTTTCTTGTAAAAATGGAGATTCATCGAGACCTGAGAAAACGCCAATTGAATTAGCGAAGGTACAAGATCTGAACTCAACAAACACATAAAATATAATAGATCTGAGTGTCAGCATCATCCATTATCATGAAAATAAACAAATGAGAAGGAGAGATCAATAAGAAAAGGAACATGGGTCTGGGAGACATGTGATACCAGTGGCCATGTAAGATCTCGAAACAAGCAGAAGACCATGTGTTTCCCCCATCACAGACGGGTTCAACTTCTCTGTGTAGGGTTACTTTTGCACTACCACCCCCTGCTACTGAAGTTTTCTACCCCCCTGAATATTTGTTTCCACTTGCAAATTGGGTTCTTTACCCCTCTTATTTTAAGTTTCCACGCTTTGTTTTGCTATATATCTAGTTGCCTTAAACTTGGCTCTCCTCTGTGCTGGGAAAAGTAGTAGTTGAGCTTGCGTTAAAGGTCCCATCTCCCACAGTCCTCCTCCCTCCACAAACAGCCACTCTGCATTGCCTGCCCGTAAGATCTACATGATTTGGCCCCTGTATTATTTCTAAAACCTCTTCATGGTTTGATTCCAGGACTTACAATTCCACTGCTCATGGAGTACTCGTCTGCAAGTTGGTTCAATGATATGGTGAGATTTCTGCAATTCAATGTATCAAAGTAATATTTATGACTTCAGCTGTCTATTTGCAGGCTCAGATTAGTTCATGTGATTTTGATCAAATATTGGGTTCTCATGCAGGGATTGGAGGATCCAAGATTCATCCACAGCTGTGAAATGAGCTCGTTAGATCAGTTCACAACCCAACACATTGCCCATGCACTGGGAGCAGAAGACTTCCACCACCGTCAACAACAAAACTCCTCATCTGAGAGCTACACCTCCTTGTACACATGCGCAACCGTAGACCTTCCAAAAAATGGAGGTGCCACCGTTGAGACCACAACAACTACAACTGATCAGGCATGTCGGCCGGCGAAGGTCCCCAAGACCAGCAGCTGGAACTCATGCACCACCACAAAACAAGTCTCTGCTGTTGTTCCTGACGCTTCTTCTCCTACCATTCTCTCCTTTGGCAGCGTGGGAGTTAACAACAACTCCGCTAAGTCCAAGGATGCCTCTGAGTTCTCCATCTCCAGAGGCAGTGTTCCAATCCGGGGATCCAAAAGAGGTGGTGGTGGTGGTGATGCTACAGATCGACCATTTTCGAGCACACGAGATCACATACTTTCAGAGAGGAGGAGAAGGGAGAAGCTCAGCCAAAGATTCATTGCACTCTCAGCAATCGTCCCTGGCCTAAAAAAGGTAGACACCAATTTTCCTTTTCCTTTTTCCGAGAAATAACAAAAACCCAAGTTTGCATAAATCCGATGATGATTACATGATTTGGATTCAGATGGACAAGGCTTCTGTTCTTTGTGATGCCATCAAGTACGTGAAGCAACTGGAGGATAAGGTGAAGACACTAGAGGACCAGGCCACAAAGAAAACGGTCGAGTCCGCGGTGCTGGTGAAGAAATCTCAGGTCCCATTCGACGACGACACGTCGTCCACCGACGAGAACTTCGACGGCCAGCAGACGCTGGACGAGTCTCTGCCGGAGATTGAAGCGAAGGTTTCCGAGAGCACTGTGCTTCTAAGGGTCCATTGTGAGAAGAAGAAAGGTTTACTGGTTCGAGTTCTTGCTGAGATCGAGAGATTTCATCTGGGTGTTGTCAACACAAGCGTCGTGCCATTTGCTGGTTCTATTCTTGACATCACGATCGTTGCACAGGTGATTGAATGAATACTGAACATATGAATCGATGTTATTTCTCAAAATTATTCATGGGTTATGTTTGTTTTCTTTGTTGGTGAAGATGGAAGAGGAGTTCAACATGACAGTGAAGGATCTAGTGAAGAATATCAGAACAGTATTCAGAGAGTTCAAGTGAACAACTGCAGTTTTCTTTACAACTGCTGTCGATCTTCTTCTGGTCCTTCTACTTTTTCGCCGTTGGTCTGTCGAGAACCAAAGCGAGTGATTTCAGACTTAGGACTCCGTTTGGACATGATTTTGGAATAGATTTGGATGTAGAATGTTGATTCTGCTAAGTCAGATTTGAAATAATTGTAAGATGACGGATGTAATACTGTTTGATGTAAAAAGTGAAGTAAAAGATAATATTTCCTTCGTTCAAATTAAATTAGATTTTCAAATATAATACTGTTTAGATTAATGTGTGGAATCTGTTATTTTATTAGTTGTTCGTTTCAACTATTAGTAGTATTATCTAGATTTTTTCGTAATCTTCTTGTGTAAAATGTTTACCAAATAAGACCTAAGTTTCATCTTTTTTTAAGATTTTCTCTCCTTAAGAAAGAAAAGAAGGAAAAAAATGTTTTTTTTTAACCTTTAAAAAAAAAAAACCTTTGAAAAAAAAATATAGAGCAAGTGGCAAGGCAGGGCCTCTACCAAACTGTAGGTTCGAAAATCGAAACCCATAGAACCCCACAAACTGTGGAAAATGACAAGGACGTGGGAGTAATTCCAAGAGATCCCAGTGGCTCTAGGGTTTCCTTGGGATATGTAGACCGTGTTCCTTTGGGACATGAAGAACGTGCAAAGGCTTGCTTCTTTTTGTAAACGGTAACAGCATTAATGTAGAATCATACCGATGAAGCCACCATCAGATCAAGATCCTACAAATGTAGTATATATCCATAGGTATTATAATAATACTCCAAAATTTTGATACAACTTTTGTTCACAGAATAAAGCAGAAAGTCTTCTCTAAAACAAAGTTAAAGAAAATAGACATTTCGTAAAATAGCAAACATGGCGATGCAAGTAGCGCTGCACTCCCTTCTCATCTACTCTAATCAGCATTTAGATCAACAAGTTTGCCTTGATCTAAGTCAGAAGTAGGAGTCGAATTCTTGATCTCTAACTTCTCGTACAACTACAAAGAAGATTCACTACTGTACTAAGTGATTACAAACAACTAAAAAGTTGTAGTGATCGTCTCAATTAAACTACAACATCCTAATAATTGACGAAGTTGTCCTTTGTATAAAATTACCATCGGTTAAGAAGTTAGAGTCAAAATATTCAAAATAAAAATTACGAAAAAAAAACTCATTTCTATTTAACCAAAGACGTCAAAAAATCACCAGAATTTCAACCCATATTACATATCTGGATCATGAGGTTTCGTTTCAAAGAAAACACCCATGTAAGAGAAATGCTATAAAGTAAAGAGTCAACATCTTTCGAAAGAAAATCCCATATTATTCTAGATACAGAGTAATGAAAGAAGATGTGTAATACAATTTAATTAATAAACAATACATTAATTTTGAAACAATAGAGACCACAAATCTAGATCTTGTAGATGCAAAGGTGACAAAATAAGTACCAACTAGTGCATATCCAAGTACAGTTCACAGCAATGGACGTAGATACGTAGTGCATAGCCAAGACCAGTAAATCCACCCATACCATGATAAATTTGTCTTTATGTGGCAAATAGAACTTGTCTTGTTACCCATAATCAAGTAACTGGACAAAAATGCCCTCGTCCCATTGATGTATTGAAACCATGATTGGAATTTAGCAATGTAGGGTTCATTTGGTAGCACGATTATTAAGATCAACTTTAAAAAAAAAACTTATTCCAAAAAAATAAAAAGTTGAACCAAACATATATTTTTTATGTTAAATTATTTAAATACGTTAGTTTCTCAATTATGCATAAAATCTTTCAAAAATATTGATTTCATAAAAAGTGGAATGTGATCACAATTCATTCCAAAGACTCTTCACTTTTGTAAAATAAACAATTATTGAAGACAGGTCTTGAGTTAACTATGAAATAGATCCATAGACTTGGTGAATATGTGGAACATTTTCTTGTGAAAAATCTTTGATTCAAATCTTTCCAAACTTCTGAAACTAAATCCATATATATTTCACTTGCTGCTATTTCTTGATTGATTGAATTCAAAAGCCAAGAGAGTACTGTATCATTATAGTGATCCCAGGGAGCTTGATCCCATGGTGTAGATGGCTGTGGAAGTGATTCATTCACAAACTGCAGCTTGCTATTCACATTCAAGGCCATTCTCGTCACTCTACTCTAGATAGCGTAGTTGCCTTCTATGAAAACTATGATGTAAACGTTTTACTTAATCGTAAGTGTACGACGTACTATATAGTACGTATACAAGTATCAGTCGATCTTACAAAGAAAAGTATTTTTAAAATAATGATTTATTATCAATTATTGAAGAATGCTTGAAAGAAATGATGATGGATCATATTTAAAGTTAATTAAAATGAAGAAATCACAAGGAGATTATCAATAATAAAAGCACATCTAGAATTTCTATTCATTAAATCATAGTGAATCATGTAAATATCTAATTCATCTTATCTTTTGCAACAAGTTCCAATTATCAAGGATTATTATTAAACAAGAATAATACATGAAGGTGAAACACCTACTATGCAATAGTAAGATCTAACATGTCAATAACGAGAATAAACCATAAAGAAATATGATTCTATAATGATCTATCAAGATGCATGCTAGCATAATATACCAAGATAAAAAGATATATACAATATTTCTTATTTCTAAACAATAATTATTAAGTATAGATCACGAGAATTTAACAGTGATCTATCGAAATATAATTGCAAAAGTAGATAATAAGAAAGAGACAATCATCGTGAAACATAGAAGATGAGATGAGATTAAATATTACAATCATATCCGATATCTAACTGCAAGAATATTAGATATAAAGAGGGATTTAGCCTAGCATGATAACACAAAGTATTGAAATAAAAGATGAAGAGGAAAGAATGGAAGACATAATTAAGGAAAAATAAGAACTTTTATTAATAAAACCTGAGATTATATTGAGACAAGAGAGTTTTTCACAATACAAAAAAGAAGTCTAAACCTAGAATATGGAAGCTCTCCTTTAGATTCGCACAAGAGGTCCTTTTATAGGCTTACAAGGACTTGCTTACGTCAGAGACAAATTCGAATACAAAATTTGATTTTGAATTTTGATTATAAGATATTTACAAGTGGGAGTAATATCCAAAGAAGACTGAGTCAAAACTATCTGGAATGGACACCTAGTAAGTGTCGGATTATCTAGACGCTTGGGAGGCATCCACGTCATCCCGAATTTCCTTTGACTTCTTCCACTTGTTGAATGATATTTTCTCCTATGTTTAAGTACGTGAAAAATGTGCATTTGATCTCCTCATGTAACTCTAGAATTTTCTATACAAAAATCTTCTCTTTTCTAGCACAATCATTCTTTTCCCCCTGTTTTTTTAGATTCTTTTTAAGTCCTCAAATTCCTACGAAATTTACATAAAACACCTCAAGCAGCATTATTTATATACAAAATAAATAAATATGGGAATAAAATATGCATGAATTAGGAGTTAATCAAACACCCTCATACCTATCTTTTGTTAGTCCTCGAGCATAACTGACTCTAACATAAAAAAGAAGAAAAGAAATTCCTAACTCACTTTTGCAAGAATCGTTGTTGCACTTAGCACGTGCACTAAGCCTTTAAACCCCTAAATTGTCCTAGTTGACGAGTGGTGTCTCATGAGGGTTTCTAGTGGATCTACCCATAAAATCGCAGAAAAAAAGAGATTAAGGAATAAATAAAGTGAAAAATAAAGAAAAATTCTAAGATATCCACATTAACCTATTCAACTAAAAGATCCAAAGTTTCTTAGTGTTTTAATTCTCCGGTTTAACTTTTATTTAGAATCCTCACTTTGTCATCATAAAGACTCTATCCTATTTTTCACATCATCTTATTAAAAATTTGCTCATATGTACCTTATGTTTGTGAAATAGACCTTAGTATGGGTTTTCAAGTTTAATCTTACCACCTTAGTAATTTTATTTCATTCATTGATGTCTTACTTTCTTAGACTCTATTCTTAACTACCTATTTAGCGAGCTTTCGGTCAGTAGATCCCAAACCAAATGGTTTTAACTCACCAGATGTGAAGATATCCCTAAAGACTTAATCACTTGAGTAGCTAGGGTCTCAAAGACGACTTTTTTTTATATCCTCCAATCACCTTTTTATGTGAATACCAATGCTTACTGAGGCACGATACTTAGTTACTTAGTGATTATTAGATGTTATTATTTTTCTCTCTCTCCTCAAATCATCTTTTTATATAAATATAAATACTTACTAAGGCACGATACTCAGTTGCTCAATGATTAGAGGATTTTTTTTGCTAAGGTGTTTAGACCTTCCTTTATTCCCCATAGCTAAGGACTAGAGTGATAATGTCTGATAAGGTACATATAAGTTATAGATATTTCAGATGATGTTATTTTTCTGATTTTGTCTCTACTTTTTAAATCATCAGGTTCTCAATTACTCAGTCTTACATTTGAATTTCAACACTAGGCTACTCCTTCACCCCTAATTGATTAGATTAATGTGGATAACTCTTAATTTTTTTTCCATTTTTTTGATTTTTTTTTAAACACCCAATGAACGAAAAGAACACAAAGAAGACTCTTTTTTTTCATTTTTTCAAATTTTTTTTTGTTGTTTTTAAAAAAAAAAAAAGGAAAAATGAAAAGTCACTCAACAACTAAAAACATATATGAAAAAGACACAAAGAAGACTCACTCCAAACCTAAACCATACATTGTCCTCAATGTATGTAATAAATGATATGATCAATGAAATATAATTAAAATTAGAACGATGATACCTGATTCGGGATGGAATTCTTCTACTGCTAAGAAAAAAACTATATACATATTTACAAGATTTACAAAAACTTAAGTTTTATGATTTAGGTGGAGGCCTAGCTTTCCAAACTTCTTCCTTCTTTTTCAAAAACCATTTCAATTCATCCTCAATTAATTTAGACATGTCCTCCTCTGTAAATGAGGCTATAAAAGCTCCATATTTCTTATATGTATTTTGAGTACATGGTTGGATATCTATGTATGATGACGTATGAGCTGATTTAGTGACAGGATCTACATAATGAGGTGGAATGTAAATAGTGGAACCAATAAGTTCATCATTAGATGAAATAGATGGTTTGAGTGGGAGCTCATGAGGGATAGGAAGAGGTTCAATTCCAACATTGACTATTTACTTATGGACCTTCTCAGTATGCTTCTCTACTTGGGCCTTTTTATACTTATTGGAATTCTTAGACTTCGACTTAGTTTTAGTTTTCAGTCCAAGTCCCATACGAAAAACATTGGGATTTTCAAGGGAGTGCATGAATTGATTATTTATCCTGAAGACATTAAGCTCTGTCGTCATGTTCCCAAATGTAAGCTTCAACATACCATTCCAACAATTGATCAGGGTATTGGATGTTGCTAGAAATGGTCGACTCAAAATGATAGGTATTTGACCCTTTGGGTCAGAGACAGTTTGAGTTTCTAGAATAATGAAAACCACAAGATATATGAATCCTCCAATCTTCATCGGGACATCTTCTACTATCCTCATAGGCTTTTTGATGGACATATCTGCTAATTGTATTGTAATAGAAGTAGGCTTGAGTTCTCCTAATGTTAATTCCTTGTAGATAGTGTGAGTGATTAGGTTGATGCTTGCATCTAAGTCAAGGAGTACATTATCTATAATAGAATTTCCAATAACATAAGAAACAGTAGGACAACTTGGGTACTACTGCTTCATTGGCATTGGGCTAGTCAAAATGGAGCTCACTTTGGCAGCAAGAAATGCCTTCTTTGGAACTTGGGTTAATTTCTTCTAGGTATATAGGTCTTTTAGATATTTTGCATATGTGGGTACCAGTTGGATTACATCCAGAAGTGGAATGTTGACGCTGACTTGCTCAAAGATTTGTCTAACCTTAGCCATGTTAGCTGTTTTCTTAGACTTGAGTCTATTTGAAAATAATGTTTTTGGTTGGATGGATTGACTCGACTCAGAAACTAAGGACTCTTTAGATTAGCTTGGAATGAATTAATCATTAGGACTTGAATTAGATAGTGGATCCTTTTGAGTCAAATCAGACATGACAACATGGTTGTTAACATGTTTTCCAGATCTTAAAGAGATGACTGAGTTTATTGTATCTATCTGGAGATCATTAAGCATATTAACCTGATGGGTTTATTGGGATAGATTTAGATTTTGACCCTTTGGGTTCACCTTAAGTTGATTTGGAAACTTTCCTTTCTCCCTCTCTCCTATAGTGGTTGCTAGCTGACTCATCTGTATTTCTAAACGAGCTATGGCTTGGGTATTGGTTGTGAGAGATTAACTCGTGGAACTCATGAAATTGTGTGTGGCCCTAACAAATGTCTTTAGACTCTTTTTTGAAGAATTGATCTTTTTATCTTCAAGGCTTGGTGTTTGAAATGATGGATTTACTTGTGGACCCTAACTGTAAAAAGGTCTAGGTTGATTGGTACCGACTTGAATCAGATTTGGCCTAATTTGATGTGATCCTTGGGTCCATGAAAAATTGGGACGATTCCTACATCCAAGATTATAGGTAGGAGTATATGGATCATGACTTCGCTTTGAAAGGCCACATTGACTTGCTCAGATTCATTAACTGTTAGGCTCATGAATGGACATTCTTCAACAAGATGATTAGATGGTTGGCATTTAGTGCTAATAAGGTTGGATTGTGAAACTTGACTCACAAGGGCACTATTTTGAAGTTCAAGGGTTTCAATTCTACATACTAAGGCAGCTATTTTTGCTTGATTAGCAACGAATGTTTCTACTACATGTTTGTCTCTAGAAGGTGTAGCAGTATCACTAGTGGTTTCCCATTGATCTGTTTTCTCAACTAGCTCATCTAAAAATGACAAAGTCTCTTGTTTACTATTTCCCATGAAATTTCCTTAGCACATAGACTCCAATAATGTCCTAGAAGAATAATTTAGCCCTTCATACACAATTTGACACAATCTCCATTTTTCGATTCTATGGTGTGGTCATTGAGCTAAAAGATCTTTAAACCTCTTTAGGTATTCCAAAATGGTTCAGAATCTACTTGTTTGAATCCATTAATTTTTTTCCTAAATTGTTGGGTCTTATGATGTGGAAAATATTTCTTCAAGAAATTTTTTTCGAAATCATTTCATGTATTTATTGAATCAATGGGAAGACTATATAACCACTTTTTTGTCCCATTCTTAAGTGCAAATGATACGGATATCAATTTAATTGCATCATCAGATAACTATTGTAACTTGATCATTGCACATACTTCTTCAAACTCTTTAACAAAAAGATAGATATCCCTTTCTTCACTAAATTTGGGCAACATACTAATGTAGTGGGCTCTAAACTCATAATTATTTCCATTAGGTGCAAGCATTCTAATGCATGAAGGTTGATTGTTGATTAATTATTTTATTCATATTTGTATCTTCAATCTCAATTTTAAAACACTCAAATGGGTTGGACTATAAACTAACCAAATGATGGGGATGGTCTCTAACGCAAACTGGCATGCACAAGCTGACTCTGCATTTTTATTTTGAAACAAAATGCAATGAAAATAGAAAAGATGAGAAGATACGAAAAACAACCAGATGAGGAGAGGAAAGATAGAGGAGGAAGATGCTTAATCTAATCACACAAGTCACACAAATCCTAATTCTATGATTGACCTAAAATCTAGATAGCTCCTAACTGTTAAGTTAACCCTTGAGATTCTTAAAATCAAATTTCTTTGACCTAATTGACCAAATCAGTGGAGGAAAGTAGGAGGCTCCTCGTGCTTGAGCGATGAACCTAACTAAATAATCATTTTGCCTTTTAAGGCTTAGCCATTTAAACCACTTTTCTAGACACCAAGTAGAAAAAGAATTTTAAATTTTGAGTTACCCTTAGGCTTCTTTATCCTATTGAGTTCGAATCCTATGAACCAATGTCTACTTGATTTTAATTGTGGCTAAGGTCAATGCTTGTGCTTTTTCTTGTTGTTTGTGGGCTAAGAAAGAGTGATGAAATCTCCACCTTATCTTGTGCTATAGATGTTGCTCTTAGGTACTTTAAAATGATATGCAACAAATAATTATGCTCAGACAAGTTGTTCTTCCTACTAACTATATGCACCAAGATGCTAATAATCAAGTAGGAGAATACGTACATTTTCCTTCAGCAATCTTCAAAATAAATTGACAAGAAATAAAATTAATCTTCAATGCACCCTATATGGTGTATGTCCTTAAAAATAGATTCCTATCTTGTTATGAAAGATTTTTATTGGGTTCAAGTTTATGCTTGACTTTTAAATTAGTGATCGGGAAAAAACAGAAATCAAAGCAAAATATAAACCCTAGATCAGGTTATAGAAATTTGTTTGTCTGGGCGCCCAGGAGGCGTTGAAAATGCAAAATGGTGTTGTAACCATGCCGGCGACAGCCTCAGGCCTGGTGCGAAAGGCCAAATGCTCGAGGATAGGCAAAGTCACTGCAAAAAAAAAATAATAATAATGATAAACATGCAAGAGTCGCCACCTAGTCTATTTAAAAATGGAAGACGAGGAAAACCGCTTAAAACACTCAAATCATGCAAATAAGCCAATGGAAAAGGTCTCAAACCAGAAATGGGCAAGGATCCCTGTTACGCATGAGGAAGGTATTAGGCACCCTCGTACGTCCGAAAAATCGGTCTTTCTATGGGTTTCTCGTTTACTTATATGAAATGTCGGCTTTTTAGAATTTACTGTACGCCCGACGGCGATATGCAATGCCATGCTAAGTGAATGGTGTCTTATGCTAAATAGGAGTGCATGGGTTGTAGGGTGTGTCCTAATGCTCAGAAATGTCACCCGTGTAATGGGACAAGCCCCGGTGCAGGGATATTGCACGGATATGATCAAAAGATCTAACAACATCGAGTGATTTTCATCCTAGCTTTACTATATGCAAAATATGATCTATCATGCATGTAAAGGGCTAAAAACAGAATTGGGTCTTCCTGATATATCAAGGAAGAAAACCAGAGAAAACCAGAAGCAAATCAAAATGGGAAAACATGCTAAAAATCATACGAAAAGCTACTGTGTGCAACTGAAAAACTGGTTGATGTGCCTGTTTGGTGCGCCACACTAGTGCTCCAGTCTAGTGCGCCACCTAGGTGCTCTAGTGGTGACTGGGAAGTGTGTCAAAGAAAACACCAGAAATCCGTGCAGTGCAATGTAATAATGTATTCCAGAAAGTTATGCAATGTAAAGTCTTTGTAAACCCGAGAAAATATACTTTGAAAATCTAGAAAAAATGCAAGCATGAGGAGATTTATGGACCTTGTGTTCAAGGGCTGCAAGCCTCACACATGATCACATTCTATTCATGATAAATAAAAGCAAACAAGATTCAGCCATACAATTTGGATCATGGGCTGATGCATAGGAATCTCCATATAGGAGTATGGGGCAATCAGCCTACCAGATTTCAGCTATGGGCTGAATATGCAAGATGCAAAAGGTCTTGAAAACAGTGCCATCTTGGGTTGAAATCAAGCATGCAAAGACATGTAATATCAGAGAATCAACACCAGGAAAATCAGAGTCAAAATCATCCGAGGAACCATGCAGCGTGGGGTGTAAACAGAGTGATTTACCCTCTGACCAGACTTGTAACGCCCCGAACCCGGGCACGCTACCAAACAATAGCATCACAAGCCTAATTACACAAATCACAGAAATAAAGACTGTAACCAGGCTCACCTCTAGGATCTCGATGCGCGGCTAGAAACTCCGATTCCCGCACCGG
>JAMKQA010078858.1:0-13958 GCA_024699735.1 Posidonia australis
GAGGTTAGAACCAGGAACCTCTCCTTATCAAAGTTCAAAAAGGTGCTGGCGGTCTATGATTGCCTCGAGAGTGATGACCTGGGAGACCCCACTGAAGTTCCATACTCGCAGCCACCTACCCCTATCCATGCTCCAGGTAATCATGTTGTCAACTTAACCTCAACACCCATGCATGAAGATTCAAATTCTGATACAACTGATGCTGCATCTTCTTCATCTTCCTTCGCTACTGCACTTCCTAGCAAGATTGTTCAGCCTGATGATTTTTTAAACCAAGTGCTAACCTGGGATTCCTCTGATCATTTCAGTGATTTTTGCAATAAAATAGGAATTGCTATTTCTTCTCAAAATGACATACAGTCTTTTTATGATTCTGTAAGGAAAGATTAAGGTCTACTACCCTTAGATTTAAATGCTCATGTGCACCTTTTGGAGAACCTTCGTTCTTTGCATATATCTCCTGTTTAATTTTTATGTTAATAGCGACTTGGAATATCAGGAGTTTGGGTAGTAGTGGCAAAAAAAGAGCTTTAAAAAATTTCCTCCAAACAAATAAATGCAATATTATTATAATAAGTGAAACAAAGTTTGGTGATTTCTCCCCCTATTCCCTCAAGACTATTGGTAGTGGCCTTTTAAACCAATGGTCCATTCTATCTTCTGTGAGAGCCTCTGGGGGAATCCTAGTCGGTTGGGACGAAAATTTGGTAAAACTCTCACACACCATAAAAGGGAATTATAGTATCACTTTGAGCTTTACAAATACCATGGATAACTTTGAATGGTGGCTGACGGGGGTCTATGGTCCCTGTGAACACGGCCAAAAGTCACTTTTCATTGAGGAACTAAAAGGCCTAAGTGATAAGGTTAACCAGAATTGGGTGATTGGTGGTGATTTCAACCTGATCCGATCTTAAGAGGAACACTCCTTTAGAGGTGGCATCCCTTCTCATATGAGGGTTTTTAACGATTTCATTGACTCTCATGCATTACTAGACTTCCCCCTGAGCAATTGCAAATTTACATGGTCAAACCTTCATCTCCAACCTACTCTGGTCAGGCTTGATAGATTTCTGGTGTCCACTGGCTGGATGGACAAATACCCAGACTCCTTTTGTTTGGGGAAAACTAGGGTCATATCTGATCATATCCCCATTATACTGAACACTGCTCCGTATAAGTAGGGCCCTCCACCTTTCAAATTCTACAAGTCCTGGCTACAAATAGAGGGCTTCTCTTCCTTCATTGAAACTTGCTGGAAAAACTCCCTCTTCTTTTGTCACTCTCACTCCCCTGTGGATAGGGACCAGTTAGGGAAATAAGAAAAAAGAGATTAGAAGTTGTGGCATCCCAAATTAACCTCTTGGACTCCCTGGTCAGTTACAACAATACACAGGTCATCTTTCAACACAAATTGAAAGCACTAAAAGAGGAACACTTTTGCTTACTACAAGAACAAGAACTATATTGGAAACAAAAATCAAGGGTCCAATGGCTAAAGGAAGGTGATTTAAATACTAAGTTTTTTCATCACACAATGAAACTGCGGAGGAGGATTAACACTATTCATTCTTTGAACATCAATGGTATCACTGAACAATCCCCACTACTAATATCAAAAGCAATAGAAAATCATTTCAGGTGGCAATTTAACAAGCCAACTTGTCCATATCCCAACCTTGATTGGGATATTCTATTGTCAAATAAAATTACAGATCCTGAACTCTTGGAAACTCCCTTCTCCTTGGAGGAGATACACCGCAATGTTGGCAATCTCCCTGGGGAAAAAGTCCCAGGTCCAGATGGGTTTTCGTTACACTTCTTTCAGAAATTCTGGGTAATGTTGAAAGATGATATTCTAAACATCTTCCACAAGCTACATAGCACTCTTGACTCTGGCTTTCTAGCTAATATAAATCAGACCTTTATTGCTCTAATCCCTAAGAAAGAAGGTATTAAAGAGGTCAGGGACTTTCGACCCATTAGCTTAGTAAACAACTTGTATAAAATAATCGCCAAAACATTAGCTGCACGACTCTCTCATGCTCTTAATAAAGTAATAGAGCACTCGCAGTCTGCCTTCCTTCTGGGTAGATACATTGGCGACTCTTTCCTCGTGGCTCAGGAGACCATTCACTCGATGAAGTCCAATGACATACCTGGTTTTATCCTCAAGTTGGACTTTGAAAAAGCTTTCAATAATGTCAATTGGGACTTCCTATTGGAGGCTTTGAAGGATTTAGGTTGTGAGCAAAGATGAATCTCTTGGACGAAAATGTGCATCTCCCATGCTAGCTTCTCAGTTCTTGTCAATGGGTCTTCTAAAGGTTTCTTCAAATCCAAAAACGGTCTAAGGCAAGGTGATCCCCTATCTCCACTTCTATTCATTGTGGTCACTCATGTTTTAAATAGAATGCTTGCCTTAGCTATGGATAACAATCTAATATCTGGTATTCAGATACCAAACAATGGGCCAAAGATCATGAATATTCAATATGCTGACGACACCATTCTGTTTTTATCAGCAAATGAAGATAATCTAATAAATGCTAAGAGGATACTTTACTGCTTCCAAACTTGCTCCGGCTTAAAAATAAATTTCCACAAATCCTCTATCACTGGCATTGGAACTCCAGAAAGTTTTATTCAGCAAGCTTCACACATACTGGGTTGACAAACTGAATCCCTCCCAGTGAAATATCTTGGGCTTCCTTTACACTTTAGGAAAGCCAATTACCACGATTGGTTACCTATCATTGAAAAAATTTCTAAGAAATTATCCTTATGGAAATCAAAATTACTATCATTAGGGGGAAGGTTAACATTAGTTAATGCTATCCTCTCTGCCATCTCAACATACTATTTGTCTGTTCTACACTTCCCAATAAAAGTGGAGAAGGTCATTGACAAATACAGGTCTAGATTTCTGTGGAACTCTTCTTCCTCCAAAGCTTACCACTTGGCTAAATGGAAAACCCTTTGTAGACCCAAGGATCAGCAAGGCTGGGGCATCATCAATTTGGGTAATTTCAATAAAGCCTTAAAATGTAAACTACTTTGGCAACTTTTATCTAATGACTACTCTTTGAAATGGAAAGAAATTATTAAGGCCAAGTACTTAGCAAGGAGAGGTCTAGGTGTCATACTAAACTCCTCCAACACTAGAACCTCCCCCTTGTGGATGGAAATTAAAAAATGTTTTGATATAATCAATGCTTTCTCTCTGTTTCATGTGAACAATGGGAAAAATACCTTATTCTAGGAAAACAGATGGTGGAATGGAGAAAAGTTGAGAGATTGTTTTCCTGATATTTACAGGAGAGTAAGGTTAAAATATGCTACTGTGGAAAAAATTGTTAGGGTCAGTGCTACAACTCACAATAATCTTCTGATTGAGCCATTGATGGCAACTGATTCTATACCCCTTCTCTCAAATGAATCTATTATTGGGCATAATTCCAGCTGCAGGTTTAAATTCAGAGGCTGACTCCTTGATTTGGAAACCAACAAACAATGTTTTCTCTGTTAGAACATGTTATATTATGATTAATGATAGTGGATTCCGATTCTCACACTTCAAAGCAATCTGGAACTGTTGGGTGCCATTAAAAATCAAATTATTTTCGTGGTTGGTTGTTTGCAATAAAATTTTAACCAAGGATAATTTATATAAAATGTGTTGGAATGGTCCTATTGCATGTATTTTTTGCAACCATCATACTGAATCTGCAACACATCTATTTATCTCTTGTCCATTTTCTTGCTCAATCTGGAACGTCTTTGCATCATCTCCAATGTATCCTGCCATTTTATCTATACAAGACTTATTTTTAATGCGACCTGCTTTGAAGTTTGATTTACCTACCATTGGCACTCTCACTTTTGTACATATTTTCTTGTGGTCTGTTTAGAAGGCAAGAAACAACAAAATCTTCAGGGGTATTTCACTTAACAAAAATCTGATTGTTAATGATATTATTTCTTTGACAATCTCCTGGGTTGAGTGTTTGGGTGTAGGATTTGAACAAAACGAGTCTCTGCAATCCATCTCTTCATTCTAGCAATCCAGAGGTATGGAAATTAACCCACAGCCTACAACCTCAGAGCATCTAGGGGGGGAGTGCTAGCACCCCTGCTCTGCAGGACGATGATGTCTTCTGATTGGCTACTTCCTCATTAGCCATTTTTTGTCAATATTTTGTGCTGAAAGTACTCTGGGACTGTAATATTTTTGAGCCTATTACTTTGACTACAGCTCCTCATTGTGGAGCGGTTACTATTTTCTTCTTGTTGTAAACTTCTACCAACTTCTACCAAACTTGGTCTTCATGCGGATTGATTGTAGAAATATTAATATGAAAAATGATTACCGTTTCCAAAAAAACAATGTCCAAACTTGAGATGTAAATTGCTCACAAATTCTCAAGGTTGGAGAGGAGTTAAACAGGAGGTTGCCATATACTGTAACAGAAATCCAAACAAGATAATCCAAAAGACAAAAACCCTAGCAATGTTATATTTAGAATTTGCTTCATTCCTCTATTTGAATCCGAAGATAATGGCTGGAAACTAATTCGTTCATTACTTTCATGACTGTTCTATGGACTAAGCAGAGGATAGAAAATTATTAAAAAAATTCATGAAATTCAAGACTTATATTTCAGTACACTACAAAGTTTTGTTATTTTTTTCTAAAATAACTGTTGGAAAAAGACCGACCATAAAGCATTCACAGTTCCCACTGGTTTTATATGTGATATAAAAATAAAAGTACCTAGAAAAGACATTACTATTTACTAAGTTTGTTTAAAGAGAGCTAACTAATTAGTAAACCAATGTTTTCGGTTGTCTGCCGTAGTACCCATTCTACGTTCACAGCCATATAAAGACATTCCATCTGTTTTGGATCAAGTATATGCCTCATGATCTTCTATTGTGAGATGATCATTTATATCATTAATAAAAAAATATTTACATCAACGACTGCCAAGAAAAAGTCAAAAACATATTCATTATGAAAAAAAAGACGAAATCGTCACCAAACCTTTACGGTCTGTAAGAACCTCTTATATTTAGCACACATATATCCATTTACAAGGATGCTAGGGAAATAATAGATATGTATGCGCAACAAAGTTTTCCGCTCATTATGTACAGAAATAAATCTGTCAAATAAATCACATAAAGATCTTGATTATTCAATCCTTCAAATCAATGAGAAAACCGTTTTTAATAGATCATCAGATGAATTGTCACCGTAAAGCCAGAAAATATCGAGTCATTTTTGTCCAGGTACCAATTTCCACTTAATCTTTGGATAGTTTGCGGCAAAGGTGGATATATAATCATTCCACGCATCATTAGGGGTGTAAGACGGGAAGACCATCACAACTTCATGCAACAAAGCACATGTATCTAGTATGCAAGGGAGAGCAGCAAAATCGATGTCCTCTTGTGGTAGAGAAACTACCAAGGTTTTCAAACATTTCCACTGACATCTAAAACTAAGACTTCCATGGACACAAGATCTCCCAAGCTCAGTCCAAGTCCTTGGCCCCAACTTCAGACAACTCACTTCAGGAAATGACCAAATCAGATCCCCAAAGCTAACATTTTCAGATGTTTTAACTGGATCAGTGCAAATAGTTGCCTCAATCACCAAAAACTTGACAGTAGTACATTCAATGAACACCTCCATAAGTTTCCTTATGCCAGATGCCCTAATAAAAAGAGACTTCAAACGAAGAAACCTTTCAATTTCCACTACCTCAACATGTTTCTCAATAGTGAGATCAAGGCTAGATAGCACCGGTGTCTTAAGAATGAGAATTTTTGGATTGACACATTTCAATTTGAGCTCTATCAAGTTAGGTGCACATATAGTTAAAGAAACAGGAACGTTGGAGACTACCCAAGTACAAATCTTCAAATTTGGGAGATTGATCTTGGGCTCCTTAAGCCCTCCAACCGTAACCAAGTTGAGAACTTCTAGGGATGGAAAGCATTCATTTACCTTGTTTAGGTCTTCATCATCAAGTCTAATGAATTCAAATGTCAATCTCTTTAGCATTGGCAATGGTTTGAGACCCTTGACAGAGAGCCATGTGTTTCTCACTTCCAAGTTGAGAAGGTTTTCACCTGCAGAATAGCCCAGGTCAGGATCACTGGGGGTAATAAGGAGATCTGATTCAAACTGAAATTGATGTAAGCTCCAGAAAAGGATGCTAAATAATCTGATTAGATCTTGAGAAACATAAAACATACAAAAGGCATCCTTGTATGATCTGGCACACCAGGTTCTATGTTTCTCTTACATTCTTTACAAATTTACGTCTATTTTGAAATTCCATCATGGCCCATCTCAACAGTCCAATTAGCAGTTTGATTCGGCAAAGCATACATTTGTTATTGAATCAGGAAATGTAAAATAGAAATTTTGACTGAGTTACATATAAAAATCCAAAAACAGATAAAAAAACATCAGAAAGTTTAATCTGATATTCCTCTATATTGATGGGCTGCAGGGAAATTGCAAACCTTACCAATGCTGGAAACCATTGCCGGAAAATACCATCACTGAATGTGAAAACTGAGTAACAAACACAGACAACAAAAAATTCCATGTGAAAAGACAAAAGGCACACAAACAACACTGATAAAGGAACTGCATCTAGAAGCATGACTTGATTGGACTTAAGATATGAGAGTCTTTTAAGTCAATTTCAGTTTAATTTTATTCAAATTGCAAACAGATAAGGCACCATATCTAGAAGTTTTATCATAATTTATTGTCATCATATTATATACCACAAAAAGAACAACAAAGCCCTACCAAAGACTTTGGTAGTCAATTTTCTGATAGAATGGATTTGGAGCCCGGAGGTGACAGATTGCATGATATGATCATTCCTAAATCATTCTTTATAAGTCAAAACTCTAATAGTGCTTGCACCAACATTTTGCATTAAGATTATATTGATTACACTTGATGAATATATTGACATTGAAGTATAGGGCATACCATTATGAGACAATTATGTGATTAATGAAGAAATATGACAAAGGCTGTCAATTTGTCATCTTAACTTAAAAATAATGGAGTAGTTGGACAAATCATTATTTTCGCATGTTGATGTTAAAGAGTTATATGAGTATCTCAGTGTAAATAGATCTTAAGATCCATATATATCTTGTAACCCTATATATGCCGTGTGCTCTAATCTCAATACATAATAACATATTTTCTTCTTCTCTCTTGTTTCTAACATGTATCAAGAGTAAGGTTTTCTGAAGCAACAAAAGAGAAAGACCACCCACCGCCACCCACCCACCACCCATCGCAATCAACCTTCCTTCCCACTGTCTCAGTCGCTCACGCCATCAAGGCTTATCGCCCATGACTTCAACCAACAAGGATGTGCACCGACAGCAACCCCACAATAGTTTGGTAGGCCACCACACGCAAGGCACTCCAAGCCACACGGCCTCGTCGCCACTAGTGTCTTCCTAGTTGTGTGACCAATTGGCCTTGTCCTCTTCCTCATTAAGCCTCGATTATCTTCTTTTCATCCATTCACGACTTTAAGGACATGATATCTGTGATCTAAAAGTGATCTAGGTTTGTTCTACAATAAAACCTACTCCACTTCCCCAGACATTGTTAGATCTCTCTCTACACACGGATTAGTGCGTCCCTCTTCATGTACCAGAGTAGTGCCTTTCTTTGGTAAAACGCACCTTGTTATCTTCCATTTGACCTTGTGTTAAGGTATTGACGACGTTGCTTGCTACGTGTTTAATGATTTGCCACTATGTGTTTGTGGCCTAGGATTGTTCCTCCATCATGTCGCACTCTGAGACTACCACCAGCTCATTCTCTATGCCTTCCTACACATCTAAGAATCTTGGAACATTATCCAAGTTGACCAATCCCAACTCCAGTGATCGGAGTATATCTTTTACCTTCCTGGTTAAATCGCAACAAAGGAAACGTCTGATCCCTCCTATGCAGATTGGAAGGTAAACGATGCTTTAACTTTGCACATGGCTAGCGAAAAGTCTTTCTAAAGAGTGTCTTCCTACTATCATGGTTCTAAATGTCGATTTCGTGTCAGACTTCGATAAGTTAAAAAATAGATACGTGTCGGGGAAATATCGGTATGTCGAAATCATGTTGGTGGAAACATGGTAAAAAAAATTACATTTGTTAAGAAAACTTCCATTTCGATATCGTGTCGAAGTCATGTCGGTAAATTGAAAATAAGACACGTGTCGGAGAAATTTCGGTGACACACGTAGACATTTAGTACCAT
Source organism: Posidonia australis (assembly GCA_024699735.1). Lineage (NCBI taxonomy): Eukaryota > Viridiplantae > Streptophyta > Magnoliopsida > Alismatales > Posidoniaceae > Posidonia > Posidonia australis. Next base: position 8,313 of record JAMKQA010078858.1, read on the forward strand.
GCCTACTATCCATCATGATGAGACAATAAAGGCAGCTTGGGATCATTTGGTGTCTTAGGTATTTCTTTACTTTTAAGACACCAAGACTTTCAGGATTTATTCACTATATAGTGATCTGTTTGCTCAACTGACTCAAGATATCACTCTTGAGTCTTTGGGTGCGGAACTTTTCTAACATTGATCTTTCTCTGTTGATATTGCCACTTAGTACAAGTACTTTAAGGAGTTGTTAGTTGTTTGTTACCTCCAGAGGTTACCTATTGCATATGACACAACTTACCAACAGATTTTGGACGAATTCACTATCCCAACCTTAGTCTCCACAACGACTTGTGTCTCTACTGTAACACAACTGTTGGGTCGTCCTGCTCCAATTACTGCTCCATCACCTGAGACATTTACCGATGCTGCTAGAAGTAATTTGAGGGAGAACAGTCATGAAGGTCATTCAGGGGAATGTGGTGATTGTCACCCTACTTATACTCATTGTGGCAAGACCAGCCACCCAGTTGATTGATGTTATGTCATTTCCTCATTTTCGCCCTCAACTCATGTTGGAGCTGTTGAGCCTGTCACTGGATTTGATACTCATTCTTCGACTTCTACACCATCTGTAGACACATGTCGTTTTCTCATTATGGCTACCATTAGTTGCGTTTATTTGCGACTCTAACTAGGCTACGCCAAGAAAGAATGATTACTGTAGTTATTCCATCTTGGCAGCTATTTACAGCTGCTTTAGAAATCCTTCTTTGTAAACAATAATTGGAGTGGTATTCAACTGCTCTTTTCTAGTGAGAACGCCTTTGTTTGTCTAGAGAAGTTGCTCTGTGTAGGAGCTAGAACGGCTAGAGCAATGCGGAACTGCAAACAAACACAGCCTTTGATGCTATTATTACTGTTTCTAAGAGTTCTGTTGCTGTAACTTCTTCTCTCTTGCTCTCAAATAGTACCTACATTGCTAGTAAGGGCAAGTAACTTATTGATTCTGGTGTTACTAGTCATATGACAAGAGATATTACAGTCATCTCGATTCTTGATAAACATGATTAGATTCCTCCCGTTTAGATTGTTGATGGATCCTCTGCTCTGTACGTGGTTTAGGGGGACATTACACCCTCCAACCTCACATTGAATGATGTTTATTATGTTTCAAATTTTCTTTATAGCCTACTTTCTGTTAACACTATAATAAAGACTTTGAACTACTGTAGCTTATTCTTTTCATCTCATTGTTATTTTCAAAACCTTCAAATAAGGAAGAGGATAGTTAATAGGATTGAGCTTTGGGAATTATATTATTTGAATGACAAGAATTCTCTATCTGGTTCCACTGCTACAATATCTTTCCTTCAATGACATTAACGTCTTAGTCATCCTCCTATTCGCCTTTTACATCAGTTATTACCTTCTTTTTCTGTTGAATCTAATTTAGAGTGTGCTGCCTATCAGCTTAGTAAACATCATCATGTGTCTTTTCCTGTTAGAACCAAAAAGAACAGCACTGCTTGATTTAGCTTGTTCTATTCAGACATATAGGGTCCTTGCCCTACTATGTCCATTGGTAAAGAGAATTTGTACTTCATTACTTTCATTGATGACTTTTCTTAATGTACTTGGATTTACCTCTTGAATGAACGATCTGATGTTTGTTATGTTTTCAAGTCCTTTTATTATGAAATAAAAAATCAATTTGACATCTCTTTGAAAATTTTTCGCACTGATAATACTAAAAAAAATGTAAATCATAGCTACAATTCTTTTTATACTTGTTATGGTATTACTAGTCAGACTAGTTGTACTTATACATTACAACAAAATGGTGTCGCAAAAAAGAATAATTGCCTTGATATTGTCTGTACCATGTTATACCAGATAAATGTACTTAGGTCATATTAAAGACATGCGGTTCTTATCTTCTATTTTTTGATAAACCGTATGCCATCCTCCGTACTTCAGGGAAAGTCTCCTTTCTCCATTTTATATCTTAATTCACCGTAGTTTCCTCTTATCCCTCGGATTTTTTAGTGTACTGCATTTGTTCGTGTCTATTCTTAAAGACGAGACAAACTTGCTCCTCGTGCAACCAAGTGTGTCTTCCTAGATTACTCTATTATACAGAAGGGCTACTTTTGCATCGATTCAGTGACTTGACATCAGTATGTTTGCTTATGTCACGTTCTTCAAGTCTACTCCCTACTTTTCTGAGAGGGATAACTCTCTTGTCTTGGATTTTATTCCTCAGTTATGTGAGTCTATCCCGTCTATTCCCAATATTCACTCACCACCACTGCCACCACCTCTACCATTACCATCTTATCCTCTTATTGTCGATACCTATCACCATTGTCATTGTGCTCCTATTCTCACTACCTTGGTATCTTGATGCTTCACTACCGAATCCTAGGCCAACATCCTCCCCTTCAAAAGGTTCACCACCCCCTACAGCTACTAATCTTGATCTTCCAGTTGCCTTCAAGAAAAGCATACAATCATGTACTCAGCATCTTATTACTAGTATTGTTTCTTATGACAGCTTGAGTCCTACTTGGAGCAGATTTACCTTAACCATATCGACTATTGCTACTCCTCAATCCTATAAAGAGGCTATGCCTAATCCACATTTGAAACCACTATGAATGAAGAGATGTCTGCGCTGCATTTACGTAGGACTTGGACTCTTGTTCCATCTTTTACAGCTATTGAGGTTTTTAGGTGCTGACGGGTATTTATGGTGAAATATTTACCAAATGGAAAGATTGCTAGATACAAAGCCTAGCTTGTTGTCAAGAGCTTTACTCATACCTAAGGTGTTAACTTCTTTGACACCTTCTCTCCAATGGCTTATATCAACTCCATTCAAGTTATGTTCTCTGTTAACAGAGATTAACAGTGTTCCAACTTGATGTTAAAAATACTTTCTTATATGGTAATTTGTAGGAAACTATTTACATGAAACAACCTCCAAGGTATGTTTAGAGAGTCTCAAGTTTGCAAACTCAATAAGATTATTTATAGCCTCAAATAAAGTCCTTGTGCTTGATTTGATAAGTTCAGTCAGGTTATTAGTATCATTGGTTTCTACTATAGTCATGCAGATCATTTTGACTTTGCGAGAAAGAAGGATATAGGTATGGTGATCCTTACTATCTATATTAATGACATTCTTCTCACAGGTAGTGATACGTTTGACAATGAAAAAACCAAAATGTATCTAATAAACACTTTATTACAAAAGATATGGGAAAATCTTATTGCTTTCTTGTCACTGATATTGCCAAAAGCCACAGAAGTGTTGTTTTATGTCAGTAAAAGTATGCCATGGACCTTCTAAAAGACACTGGTTTACTAGGCATCGAGCTAGTCCGAACTCCTATGCCTGAAGGTGTTGCTCATCTCTAGGATGAGAACTCTCCATTGATTAAAGATGTGTCTCGACAGAGACGTTTGGTTAGCAAACTCATTTACCTCACTGTTACGAGACCAGACATGGCCTTTACAGTTGGCTTGATGAGCCAGTTTATGCACAAACCTAAAGAATGTCATTTAAATGCAGTCATAAAAATACTTGAACATATCAAAAGAGCTTTTGGTAAAGATCTCTTGTTCAAAAACAATAGTCATCTTCGCATTGAGACATATTCTAATGCAAGTTATACAGATAATAAAACTGACAGGTAGTCTACGTCTGGCTACTGTACCTTTCTAGTAGATAATCTTATGATATGGGCAAGTAAGAAACAAAATATAACTTTTAAATCCAGTACAAAGATAGAGTACCGTAATATAACTTAAGCAACGTATGAATTAAAATAACTGAGGAGTTTCTTGTCAAGTCTTGAAGAGATATGTACTACTCCACTACATATGTATTATGACAAACCAGACCATTATTTATATTGTCAAGAATCTAGTGTTTCATAAGATGACCAAAGAGATGGACTACCACTTTGTAAGATGTTCTCAATAGGTAGATTTGCACTTGATTCGTTTCACCAAATAAGGAGCTCGTAAATATCTTCATTAAACCTCTCTCTGCTACTCTCTCGTAAATATCTTCATTAAACCTCTCTCTGCTACTCTCTCTACTATATGTATGAAACTAAGCATGATTGATATATATGCTACAACTTAAGAGAGAATGTTAATGTTAAAGGATTATATAAGTATCTTAGTGTAAATGAATATTAGGATCCATACATATCTTGTAACTCTATATATGTTTTGTGCTTTAATCTCAATACATAACAACATATTAGTAGTTATAACAACATATCTTGTAACAACATATTTTCTCCTTCTTTCTTGTTTCTAACATCACATAGTAGTTATAAAAGATTATTAATGCTATTGGTGAAAGATCTTTCGTGAACATCAAAAAAGCAACACTTAAGCATCATCTTAACTCACAGTGAAGCTAGATTTATTGTTAATTAATCCTTCACTTGGTATATAACTTCATCCAACCATCCTTACTTCCAAAATAGTATCATTTTGGCCAGTGGTTCGAGTGAGGTATCTTCAACTTCCACTCAGAGACATTCGATTTATCTTTTACAAGTTGTATGAGTCTTATCTACAAAGATTGTTTTGCCGAAAAGTTGGGTCAAGTCGTTAGTGAACATAATGGTGATTAATTGTTAGCATGTTTGACAATTATAGAGTCAATGGATATTTATATTTTTTATTGAAATGTCATCATTGTAAAGCCACTTTCCTCTTCTAATCATTGATTTCTTATATTAGTAAGATCAGACAAGAACCTACCGTATTTGTGGTTTAAAATCAATGCCAACATATAGAATAATACAAACAAATAATCATCAAAGAAAGGGGAAAACCATTGAATATAAATTAAAAGATAATTTGAAGAATGAAAACTGAACTGAATTCTCACTTAACTCACAAACCATCAACAAAACATCTATGATCACAAGAGTCTCCGATGGGGCAATGATTGTGATGGAACACATGTATGATGAATCCCAACAGTTCAAAATGGTAAAATCATTGTCAACTTCCCCTAATTTGAAGCCTCTAATAGAAACCACATACAAATATATAGAGAGAGAGTGAGGATCCACTAAGGATTGTCCTTGTTTGAGTATTTTAAGAATAATTTTCAAATTAAAATATAATCTATAGATCTTAATATACATAATTTAGAACAAATATACGTCAAAATCTATATTAGTCTAACATACATATCTATACGTATACAATTCAATAGTTTTAAAGCAAAAATCACTAGATCTCTATGTTATAAGTTTCAACCAATAAGTAATTCATGAATCTTAATGTACATCATCTAGATCAAATCTATTTATATACAAATTCAATAATTCTATATGAGTTATGACACGCTATAATAAGTACATACTAAATTCAATACTTAATAATTTCAAAATGACTTGATTGTTGATATACAAGTATTTTAAATAATTTCAATCATATTAATGATTTGGAATTTTAATCTAATGTTTAGATATAAAAAATTATCTTTAAAAACTTAAAATGAAAACTGTCCTCATTTGAAACTGATCATGTGTGTGTGTGTAAAAATGGCTTCTATTGCATGTTACCTTATTTTGTTAAAACGAGGTAACATGATTTAAAAACTGTTAGATCTAGATCCTATATTCCATA
>JAMKQA010078859.1:0-16389 GCA_024699735.1 Posidonia australis
TTTAGCGTAGTGCATATAGTCTGGAGTCTGCTAGCCGCACACACAGGTTCCTGGTGGTTAGATATTTTACTGTTTAGCTTTAGTTTTCCTGTAATTTAATTTGTTTAAATTATTGTGGAAAATTTGAGGCGTGACAGCATGCAATTCATTCTTAATTTTCATGTTCATTTAAACTTCTATTGATTGATCATAAGTACATTGACTGCCGTGAGTGTATGATGTAGGAACTTGGGCATCCAACATAAGACACACCAGGCCTAGCGTCGAACACCCTGACAACCATACTACATTGAATTCTTCCCCCTTTCAAGCATGCAAAAGTTCCACAACCTCATGGCAACCAACGTTACCCAAGGGAACATTAACTACACATGCAGGTGACATAATCTAGCTACCAAGATATTCTAAAATAACCCAACTCTAAGCATTAACCCTCTAAGCAATTTTGAACTTCGATGCTTGCATGCTCCTCCTTAAGCCTCCTTTGAGCCTCCACAGTTCCCAGCAACTCATGTAATAGTAAAAACCCTAGGGATTAGTGCATAAGGGAAGGAAGAAAGGAAACCCAAAGTCATTAATCCACTTGGTTCATCTTGGTTTCCAAGCTTGCAATACCTTCTTCCAGGTTGGCTACCTTGACGTCTGAGACTTGCAGAGAGAGATCGTCAGAGCTCCACCATTATGATCAAAGCCACATGCATGGAAGCAATTCTCCTCCTCCTTACATGCAAGCCTTCAACTCTCTCTCTCTCTCATGAAAACCCCTAGGAACCCCATGGAATCACCTTCGCCATGCCTGACGGGGAAGGAGAGAGGAAGAGGAAGAGGAAGAATTCTTCCTCAAGAAGTCACCACCATGTCACTTATATAGATTGCTGAAGCTTCTGAATGCAACTCAAGGCGTTATATGCATGTTGTTATGCATTTAATATAAGACACAATGTATGCTGTGTCTAACACTAAGAAATCCAGAAATCAATATTTCAAGAGTAGAACGTTGCTTGGTACGTATCTAATATAAGACACCATATTCCTCGTCCAACACACCCAAATTTTAGATTAAATATCTAGCCTAATATGCCACTTAAAATCTGGATCGTTATAAAATCAATAGTTTTAGACTTGATAATTTCCTTGCTAGTTAGGAGCAATGTAATAGTTGGTAAGGAGGAGGAGGAGAAATGGGAAACAGAGGAGGAGGATTTGGATATGGAGGAAAAGGACAAGGAAAAGATGGTTAGGGGACTATGGTAGAGGATAAAACCTCTCAATAAAAGTTACTAAACAATTAACAAGCTATCGAGCTTTAGTTCTAGATGCAGTGTGTTATTCACCCCTTGTTAACATAGTACCAAAATTTGACATGTGTTGGCCAAATTTCGCCAACACATGTTGGAAACCCAATGTATTGACACGATATCCAACTATAATTTGAGAAATACCCCATGTCGGTCCATATTGGTGTATTTCAGTCTATGTTGGTGATTTATTGATCCATGTTATTTGAAATAGAATAAAACTCCTATATTTTGTGACTTTAACTATACCTTAGTAACTTGCAAAAGTCCTCTTCTTTCGGCACTCTATTCACATTAACAACTTACATTATGTAATATGAATTCTATTCACTGTTTCATCAACTTTTTTTATATTCCATAATGCCTTATTTTGTATATACAATATATTTCCTTATTATATGTTTAAACTTTAAATTTAAAGCTATAGAGATGTGTATTGTTGCTCACTTTAACATATCATAGAGATTTAAATCGAAAATCAAAGTTTTAGTGAACTTCCATATTTTACCATGTTTTTATTGATATTTCCATTAATGTTCGATGCACTTTTTATTTTAGAAGGATCAAAGTCCGAAATGAAACTAATGTTTGGAACCATGCTAGTTACACATTCCAGAATTACAAAATTTGCAAGCTAAGTATTTCTAGACCTGATGCACTTCTTTTACACTAGTCAAAATAGTTCAAGGTACATAGTCCACTTACATACACAAATTATTTACATCATCCAAACACAACTAACTAGAAAACAAAATGAGTTTAGTTATTACTGAGATTGTTCGGATGTTATCTCCTGCTTACTAGGGCTCCGGTACCCATACTTTAGCATTTCTTTGCCTTTCTGGTTGGGAATGGCTTCCATGGTTGGCCTGTGAATATAGTTCTATTAGGCTAAACATATCTCATCTTTAAAAGATCTTGGCTACTGCCTAAATTGAGTTACTTAATGATGTTTTAAATGTCAGTTTTATGTTAGACTCCGACAAGTTTAAAAATAGATATGTGTCGGTAAAATGTTGATATGTTGGTAGAAATACAGTAAAAAAAAAAAATCTACATTTGTTTAGAAAACTTCTATATTAATGTTGTGTTGGAATTGTGTTGGTAAATTAAAAATAAGACACGTGTTAGTGAAATTTCAACTACATGTGTCGACATTTGGTACTATGTGGGCAACTAGTTTCAAAATTTCTCAATGCTAGTAACAGGACACGGTCCCTGTGCTATAATATTTTGTGGTCTATTTGCATAATTTTCCCAAAACTATAAAGCTGGTTCACTAAGGTGGTGGGCCTACAATGGTCTCCCAGTTCAGTCATGGAATATTCACAATTGGCAAATACTGGTAATGCTCAGATTGCTTCATTTCGATCCAACACGACAGGTTTCCTTTATTTGTAACTGTAAGAATGAGGGGAAGAATCTGAAAATCTTGGAAGAGAAGGCTTCAACAACTGCAATACTAATGTTAACTTGTCTGAAACAAATAACTTGGTATGGCCTAGGAAACCAGATAGAGCAACAGACACCATAGACCTGTAATTTTTTATTCTACCTTTTTTTTATACCATAAAACACTATCAATCTAACTTGGTTATTCTATTTCTTTTCAAACAAGAAAGGGCAAACAAGTTTGGTTCTTGAAAAGGGAGGAGCTTAGAGTCAAATCCATTCTCTTCTCACCCTTCCCATTTCCCTCTTGCTCTGCTTCGTTCTTTTTCAGTTGTTCTTTGGGCTAAAGCAAGAGAGCAGCAAGCATGTCATATTGAGCACAAATATGCATAATACAATAGGTAGGATCTATTCTTACAACACCTAATAGGACAACCAAATCTGCAGCATGCATGAGTGGATTTCCTTTGTTCGAAATTGCAAGCATATTATACCCCTCGAGATAAGTCATTAAGGCAATTCACATAGGTATAATCTAGATCCTAGATAATTATGACTTGCCTTGAGTCGTTAATGGTATCAAACTGGTAATAAAAGCACTCAAATACAACAAATCCCCCAACTTGGTAGCTCCTTCTCTCCAATATGAATAACTTGAACAATAATCCAATACAAGGTTGTAAGGAGGGATGCTTCTTGCTTTTGTTCTCTCTTTCCTCTATTCAACTTCCCTGTTCCCGTCTCTTCCTCCACCTTGGTCATACTTTCTACCTTGAACACAAACTGAAACACCAATTTCTAACATAGTTTCTCCTCTCCCATGGTATGGCCGTGATTGAGAAAAAATAGTCGATCATTTAAGGACGGAAGTTACTTTTCTTCTCTCTTTCCTCTTTTTAACTTTACTCCTCTTTTTTCTTCATCCACCTTGGTTGTACTTTCTACTTTGACTGCAAACTAGCACACCAATTTCTAGCACATGTTCTCCCCTCCCATGGTATGCCCAGTGCTCGTGTGTGCGTGTTCAATTGCTCATGCATTTCCATTGTTTGAAAGGTCCCATGGTATGTCCGATGCCATGTGCTTGCACGATCATGCATTTCCATTGTTTCAAAGCAAATAACAACCTAGAATTCCTAACCATATGGTGGTAGTTTATCATATTATACATGGTTACATTTTCTTTTCTTTTCTTTTCTTTTCCAACAGCATGTAAAGAAAATCACATCAATGTCTAAATTCATAAATGACTCCCCGATGTTCTTGATAATCTCTACTTTCTTTCAAGCTCTTCATGGACAAAACATCTACTTTATCTAGGCTTTACTAAACCTCTATGTCGTTAATCTTGAATCAATTTATTACTTTTACTGTTAATTGTATTTTTCAAAGTATGATCCAAAGCAACATCTAATATAAATTTTGCATAAAACAATAATGATAAATGATAATCTAATGTACGGGATATTCCATTCCCACTAAATATTTCTGCGAGGGAACATTAATCAACACCATGAGCTAACCAAGTATGCGTTTAAAAATGTAAACTAATGCTGATTCCAAAGGGTAAAAAATAAAAACAATAAAAGTAAAAAAGACAATAATTTAATCTTACACATCCAAGGACACTTTTTGGGCCAAAACGTTGTAAACCTTTTAAGTTTTGCTTGATGAGTGCTTGGTACATCAGTAGATTCTGTGAGGTATAGTAGAAATAAGATAGAGAGTGGGCTGGGGGACACTATACTAGAGGGGAAAAGCTACAAATGCAGCTGGTTGTCACTAAATATTTCTGTAAGGGAAACGTTAACAAGCTATCAAGTTTCGGTTCCAGATGTAGCTTGTTATCGCTAAATATTTCTGAGTGAACATCAGTAACCATGTTGATCAACGCCATGGGCTATGCCATAGACCATGTGAGGCCTGCCAGGTTGCCGATGTCCCTGACAGATCCTCTGACATGGCACCAGAGTTGCTAGCCAATACCAAGATCCATGACAATTTCTTGCAATTTGTTAATAGCTAGAATTTTAAATAATATGATCAAAGCTAACGTAAGCTTCTTCCGTATAATTTTCTTCTTCCGTATTTTCTTCATTTTATTATATTCTCTTACCGTATTTTGGAGATTTTTTTATATTTTCTAGACATGACACAATGAAATCCTCGGTTATGACTAACAAAAAACTTGTTTATCTTCTGTCTACAGCAAGTTGTCCAACAACTCCACAGTTTATGGTCTGCTCCTTTTCGTATTATTTTGTCTGTGGTTCTTCTTTATAAGCAACTTGGTGTAGCTTCACTTTTTGGAGCTGTTTTGCTGGTCCTTCTGTTTCCCATTCAGGTAATGTCTCTATACTTGCCTTGCATCTTCATTGATTATTTTTTTGTTTTAATTTTAGGGTGGAGAGGGGAATATTATATACTTGTTATCAGGGCTTATAGCTTGTTTTCTATTTTCAAGTTACGTTTGCTTTTCATTGAATGTAATTTTAGCAAGTTCCTTAAACACGAAAATATGCTAGTTAGTGAACATTCTATTGCACTTTTATCACTCTTTTGTTTTCTAGTGCTGCATCATGGGAGCTTCCTGTTGTGGCTTTACTTTTTTTAGCATTACTGTGACCCCTTGGCTTATCAAATAGTATATTTCATATCAATGTTTTCCCCCTTTTAGTTTATTCTTTTGATTAATCTTCTTCTTAACTCCTTAGCTGGTTGTTGTCAACAGACGTTGGTGATAAGCAAAATGCAGAAGTTAACTAAGGAAGGCTTGCAACGAACAGACAAACGAATTGGTATTCTAAATGAAGTCTTGGCTGCCATGGATACTATGAAGTATGCACCAATTCTTGACAAAGGCAACTCTTAACTTTTAAATTGAAAAAATCTTGCCATATTACTCATTCTCTTTAATTTATAATAGGTGCTATGCATGGGAACACAGTTTTCAATCGAAAGTCCAAAGCATCCGCAATGATGAGTTGTCTTGGTTTAGAAAGGCTCAACTGTTGGGGGCGGTACGTCAAATAATGTTTCTATATTTGTGTTTCTGTCCTGTCTTTTGTATTGTTTAAGTAAGATCGAACTACTGATCATCTATTGTAACACCCTCGAGCATCACAAACAAACATCCTATCACACTTAAAATTAATATTAAATAAATAACTTAATAAAATGCAATGAATTTAAAATAAATAAAAAACATTTAAATAAACTGAATAAATTCCTAATTTTACCTAGAATTTGTAATGTGCGACTACGTGACTTTAACTATTTGCACTAGACCCGACTACTACTTTAGTTCTGCATTTACAAGAAAATTATTAAAACATGCGTGAGTGACATCTAATATTTACCTAGCACACGCTTATTAACTGCTAAAAACAACAAATTAAGGCTGGAGCTGTTGACACTTAGCTTCCTAAATCACATGGTTGCCCCTTTCGTCAACATCATGTCTAAAACCTACAAAATTCTATTGAAGACAAGCATAGAAATCTTTTTTAAGATATGTTTTTCAAAATCATTCATTCTTTTTTCTTTTAAAATACATGTATTTTTTAAATCTATTTTTGTACTCTCGAAATAGTTACTTTATGCCAAACCAAGTTCAAAAATCAGTACAAAACCACGTCTCAAAACCAACATTTTCTCTAGACTAGAGTCTAAAAACTTGAATCAGAGTTCAAAAAAACTACCACTACAACTCTCACACACAACACGAAAATCTGTCATGTCACTTTAGTTATAAGCAACTAACCAACTCATAAGTAGCCACCGAAGCACACTGCAATGTCGTGGTAGGACTATCCTGTACAGGAGTCCACCTCGAATCCGTACTTTAAGAATCCTCCAAAGATCTATTTTAAGACAAACACAGGGTACATTTTCTTAACATCCTAACTTGGCCCACCTGGGGATTAACTCTGGACCCTACCAGCCTTGTGCCTAGGTCACCTAGGGATTCTAACCTTGAACTTTGTCGACATTTAATTCGACAATTACAATCTTGAACTTGTACCCGATTCTCTAGAGGTATCAATGGTCTCTGATTATTTGCCAATACGTTTCTACGGTTCTTGTGGTTCATATCAAAACCACGGAAAACACATAGACCTTATCTTAGGCAACTGACTTTTGACCATATAGGAGCATTAGTTGTCCCCAATCTGTTGATTAAAAGCTTCGATTCTTAGTCCCCACTAAATCTTAGTAAACTAATTTTCAAACCTTTGCACACTTGTTGAACCAAATACCCTTGGGACTATATACTGGGGCCATGCGCAAGGACTATGTGCCTGTCCCCCATGCCTCCAATGCAGAACCTCGCCTGAACCCAATCCTCAATCCCTGCCAAAAACACGCGACCCAAACACAAAACTTGCAGAAAAGTAGAATCCAAGTTATAATCTACACATTCATACATTTTATATATCAATTCACTCAAGATCGGCTCAAAATCACTCATGTGGGATTAATTCTCTTTGCAGGAACATAACCTGCACGGTTTCATCCACCACCAAATGATCCTTATGGGATCCCAAACATAAATAATATGTAATAAATGAGAGAGAGAGAGATGATCTCAGGTAAGGCATGTACCATTCATTGATGGTTGATCTTCACAGTGGTGTAACACAACAACAATGGCTCAGTGAACAACGACAGTGACAACAACGACTCCTTGGCGGTAAACAATGATGACGAAGATAGCGATGGCTCCTTGGGAACACGATGATAGTAGCATCGACACGAGTGGCGACAATATATGATGGACATCCTCCTCTCACCCAGACACACCCTCTTTCTCACTGACGAATCTTCCTCCCGGATGGGTTCTCTTTTTCCCTTTTATTCTTCCTTTGGTTCAACTTTTCTTCTTCTTTCCCTCTACGACGACACTATAGGTCGTTGTGACATCTGGGCCTGATTATCCATTTTTATTATAAATCATGTAATTATTTGCAATATTGTATAATGGTTTATTAATGGATAATTTGTTGTTTCTTGGTTGTATGAGGTTGTAGTTCGCTTTCTGTGCATCTGCTTGTGATTTGGGATCCATGTGGAGTCCGGTTTGAGGATGCACAGTTGCCTAAGTTTGCGTGCTCGTTCTTTCATCTTTTCTTTCTTTTTCCTCTTCTCTTATTCATGAGCCACACAGGCACTCATCTTCTTCCCCAGAAACCCTCCACCAGCCCGTGCCACTACCACCAGCATCCCGTGCTTCGCCGTCGTCTCCGACGCGATGGGTGGCTGGCTTGATGCGGGAGGAGGAGGAGATAAGAGGGAGAGGTGGAGGCGAGCATGTCCGGGAGGGGCCGTGATGCGAGGAGGAAGAGGGAAAGGAAGAACGGCGTGCGCGTAGCTGAGGAAGGAGTGTTTGGTGTCGTCCGTCGGTGGGAGAAGCCTCGTCGGAGTGCGGAAAGGACCACCGGGGCGCCATTGAAGGTACGCGGCTCTGTCTCTGCCTCGTTTACATATTTCCTATTGATTATGCCTCAAGCATGAAAAATCGAGGGAAATGTATGAAAAATTGTAGAAAAATAGTAGGAATGATGGAAATGAGTTAAATGATTTGTATGTGTAAGGATCATGCTAGATTGTGTGAATCTTGTGAGTTTTGAGGAGTTATGCCTTAAATGTTTTAAAGTTTCATTTTGAGCATGTTTTGTTTACGAATTTATATCTTCTTGTGTGGTTGATGGAATCATGAATGGTTTGAGGGGTTTTGAAGTAGACTTGAGGGTCTACATCTCATGATTTTATGGATATTTATGATGCATGTTTGGGGGATCCAATCGGGACTCCCACTTTAGGCGATTTCCGTCGTTGCGGAACACGGGTGTGCCATGTCTGCGAGGAATTTGGTATGCCGAAATCCTAGCAGATTAAGCCAGAACGTAGGGTTTGGGTAGATCGAAATTTCACGGTCGATCGAAACAGGGGGTTTCGGCATACCGAAAATTTTCGGTATACCGAAACAGGGAATTTCGGAATACCGAATTGAAAATTCGGTATGCCGTTTTTGTCCTGTTTTTGAGAGGTTAAAATGTGAATTTTAATTAATGTTAAGTGGTATGGTGGGTTTTTGTGAATTATGTTTGTCCCGTGTAACAACATGGAGGCATGTGGAACCCCAAACAAATGGATTTGGGTGTGGTTTTGGGTCTTGACCCTATAAACGAATGAAAAAGTTGATTTTGTGTGGTTTTGAGCATAAGACCCAATTTATGGTTTTAATGTGGTTTTGATGACTTGAGTTGGGACTCTAGTGGAGGGTCAAGTGTTGTAAGGAAACAGAGTCCTGCAACAAAAAGAATGGAATGGAAAATGGTTTTTAAAAGTGGAAAGAGTTTTGAAGCGGAACACTAATAATGTGTTATGAACAAGACTGTGGTTTCCGAACTTGAGACGGTGTAGGTTGAGCCTGGGTCTTTGAGCTTAGTTGTTCGGGTCATCGTCGGTGTAGGCTGAGCCTGGGTAGTTGTACCTAGTTGTTCGGGTCACCGAGCTAGTAGCGGTGTAGGCTGAGCCTGGGCTTTTGAGCTTAGTTCGGGTCACCGACGGTGTAGGCTGAGCCTGGGTCATTGGACCTAGTTGTTCGGGTCACCGACTGGGACGTCTGACAAAGACGTATCCCCGTGCACTGATGAAAATGAAATTGAGGTCGGTTGGCTAGGGCATTGACATCCCGCACGGGGAATCTCATCGCGGCAGTGCAGGAAGGTAAGGGAAGGATGTCTTCGCCTACTGCTTGTGTGCCTGGTTATCCCTGATCAAGGTAACAACAGTAAAGAAAAGTGGAAATGAATAAAGAAAGTGGAATGTGTTTTGGTCAGGATTGGATTGATGGAATGGTCTTAAAATCCTGAAAAGAAATGATAATGTTTTAACCAGTTGTCAGTCATTGTTTATGATTTGATTTTGAGTCCAATGGGGCATTGTGTTTTAGGCTGGATCTGGTCAGAAATGTGTATTTGAGTGTGTTTTGGGGAGAAATCCCAAATATTGAAAAGGAGAATGTTTTGGAAAAATGAATTTCAAAAGGTTTTTGAAAGAAATGTAAATGAATGTTTTGTAAAAAAAAAAAAGTTTTGGAATGAATTTCCAAGATGTTTGAGAAAAGAAAAGAGATATGGCTTTTGAAAAAGAATATGGTTTTGGGATTGAATTCCCAAGAGATTGTTTAATAAAAGAAAGGATGATTTTCAAAAAGGAGGAAACCAAGTTTTGCAAAATGATAAGAAACAAGTTTCTTTTGGTTTTGCCGAGTTGTTTTGTGGTTGTGTGTTTTAGGACGTGTACTGGGTGACGTAGATGTCACTCACGCGTGCTATTTGGTTTTCAGGTGCAGACCGCGTGTAGCCGGG
Organism: Posidonia australis; assembly: GCA_024699735.1. Lineage (NCBI taxonomy): Eukaryota > Viridiplantae > Streptophyta > Magnoliopsida > Alismatales > Posidoniaceae > Posidonia > Posidonia australis. The sequence continues at coordinate 10,067 of JAMKQA010078859.1, forward strand.
TTCCGGTGCAGGAGTTAGAGCTTCTAGCCACGTATCGTGATCCTGAAGGTGAGTCTTAGTTACAGTTATATTTGTTTTTGTAATTAGTGTAATTATGCTTGGGATACTGTGATTTGGTAGCGTGTCCGGGATCGGGATGTTACAGTCGTGCAGATCTCAAAAAGTCATTAATTACATTTAAGTGAAAACTGGGTTCTGGGCTTAGAACTATTAAAAATATACGCTTGGAATATGTGCTTGCAATATGTGCCTTGGACCCACACTTCATCCATACAAACCATGGTTGTTACATCTTATTCCTTTTAAAAGATTTTTGTCCCCGAAATTTCTTCTTCTGGTGAGCAAGTAGGGGTATTGTAAATGAATGTCCACCTTGCACTCTTAAGTGATCTTTACAAACCTAGGTGGTGTCATAATACAAATACAGGTGGATTCACCTTAGTTCTGCCAAAATCTAGTCCTATTGATCAAGGATCTAGATGATATCCTCGATGAAGGGCAGATCTCCCCGAAGCAACTTTGGTTGTGCTAAAATCTTCTGTGATACATCAGTCAGATACTTCCTCAGCATAGTTCTCTTTAATAATCCCAAGGATCAGCAAAAACTTGAAGCTGATCCTCAAAAGGTAGTGTTGCTTGAGCTTCAATACGAACACTACAACAATCATCTCAAGATTCTAAGTTAGGTAGTTCTCTTCTGTGATTCTTTAACTAATAGGAGGTAAAGCTTGCAACATTGCTATGTTGTACAAGAACATGTCCCATCTTAGGTTCATAATCCATCACTATGTACAGAAGAAATCACTACTTCTAGAAGGCAAAGTCAACACAGGAGCTGACATCAATCGAGCCATCAACTCATAGATGTTCTTTTCGAAATCTTGACTCCACACAAACTAACATCCATTCCAACCAATTTCGTCCAAGATGCCACTATCTTGGAGATACCTTTATTAAATCCCCAAAGATGGTTCAACAAGACCTTGAAATAATGGACCTTTGAAATTGCCTGAGTGACACCACATTGGTCATCCAACGATTCTACCACAAAGAGATGGGAAGTCAATCTCTCTGGTTTAATCCTAGTTTTTGCCATGGAAGACCCTAAAAGAATTAGAGAGAGAAAATCTCCACTAGTCAAATAACACTATGCCATTTGACCCATCATTGAAGCGAAAGTCAATCAAAACAACTAAAACAAGTCAAAAAAAGCAAAATACCAGATTGTGTCACTTAATAAACTAGACCCTACACAAATAACATCAACTCTCACCACCAACATACGACACTAACGTGCAACATCATCGTATAACACCTCATAGAATACTTTGTCCTTATTCAGAGTGTCCAGAACGCACCACACATCTGAGAAGTCATATGTTTCACCCAGATGCAACAACAAAAGGATGAAATTCAAAGCATCCTTCACGCAGACACCAAACTCAAACCAGAAAACAAAAGATAACAAATAACAACCATAGAAGGTCACACCAGAGGTAATCATCTACTGCACCTTCCTCTCTAACATGACATTACAAGATAGTCCAACTGCAGTGGTTGTGACTGAGAAAACACATTCTTTGGTCGACTAACATGGTGTGTCTTCAACTCTCTTGGGAGAATCGAGCAGTTCCTCCATGAGTTCTCTATCTTCCTGTATCCATGCCACACGAAGTAGACTAGCACTCACTGCAGAAGCAGACTACTCCTGGTGACCTGGCTTACTTAACCACGCAGGCAGCAATGGTTCCTACCCTACATACCCACATTGAATCCTGCTTAGCTGGAATTGTCACTATGACCACCAATAATGCGATTTTTATTACTCACAATGCTGCCAAACTGCACCAACCTCTTTAATCCACACTCTTTGTAGTCGAAGAGCTCAAGTGAACCACTTTGGACTAGCAGATGCTGTCTCGAACTCCACCATTGACCTACTCCATCAAGGAGGCACCATTAGGTCCACGTTTAAGAATTCTAACAGTCGAAAGTATTTTACCGTGATTTGATGTCTTCTCCAATTAATCAACCAATCGTTGCGTCCAATACTCCTCTAGGTACATCTAGCTTAAGTCTTGTTGATGCCACAGTCATAGCTAAAACCTCTATTCCAAGATGATATGGTCAAGAATCATAACTTCACTTATTTAGAACTCACACTCAGAGAACTTAGCATATAGTTGATGTTGTTCTAGTGTTTTCAGCACTATCCTCAGGTGTAATTGGTGAGTTTCCACATTCGGAGAGTAAATCAACACATTATCCATGAATATGATCTTGGTAGGGCCTAAACACTCTATTAATCAGATCCTTAAATGCGATTGGTGCATTCATTAGTCTAAAAGGTATCACCAAGAACTCGTAATGATTATACCGAGTCAGAAATACTGTCTTATGAACATCTGATCCCTAGACTCTGGTGATAACCTGGCCTTAGGTAGATCTTCGAAAGGATCGAAGCTGACTATAACTGATCGAACATGTCATCCACCCTGAACAAGGGTATTTATTTTTCACTATGATCTAGTTCAATATTCGATAATCTATGTACAGTCGAAGTGAACCATAATTTTTTGTAATGAACACAATAAATGCACTTTATGGTGATACACTTAGCTTGATGAATCATTTATTTAACAACTTTTGCAACTATTTCTTGAGTTCCTACAGCTCTGTAGGTGTCATTCTATGCAAAGCCTTTGAAATAAGACCTGATCCCAATACCAAATCGATTAGGAATTCAACCTCCCTTTGTAGCGATATTTTAGGTAGCTCCTTAGGGAAGATATCGGGGTACTCAGAAATGATTGAAATATCATGTACCTCTTGAGTCGGCGAGGATAATACAACAACACTGGCCATGTACCCTACACAACCTCTTGTCAAAGAGTGGCAAGCCTTCATTGTAGAGATTATGAACTTCGGCTTACTTAATCTCACTCGTTGTATAGCACAGACCTTGCCTTAAACATTCTACTAGTACCTTCTTCTTAACACAATCGATCATTGTTGAATGTTGCGTCAGTCAATCCATGCTTAGTGTAACATCATACTTTTATATGTCCATTACTATTAGACTGACCTTGAAGTTCCTATTACTCAGTCTGATGTCAACTGACCATAATTATTTCCATACTAAACTGTGTTTCCCTAATGGAGTTACCACATTAAGATGAAAAGTCAATGTTGCTGAACTATCTCCAATCTCTATTTCAAAAGATTCAGACATGAAGGAAAATGAACTTTCTTAGTCAAACAATACCTTAGTCATCCGGTCTACTACTAGAAATGAGCCTAGGAACTACACATAGCTACAACGACAATCATCACTAATCATAGGTGTTGGATATACACAATTACACAAAGAAGTGGCGAGTCACACAACACAGTCAAATTACTATTCATTATCTTCCACGACATCTCTTGAGGACCTAGCATCTGGGGTGACAATCGTAAATACACGTTCTCTGGTGGGTTGATGTGGTGCTTCCCTAGCTCTCTTGGGTGGATCTAGGCAGTTTCTCTATACATGCCCCAACTTCCTTCACCTATAGCATACCACATTGACCCATGCTTACTACCAATAAAGACATGATGCCACTAAATGCCCCTCCTGTTTATAGAAGAAGCAAACTCTCCTCACCTGTGGATCACCACTAGATCCTACTTGATTGAATCCAGTATTGCTTTTTCTAGCAAAACTGTGCATTCCTTGGGATAACGTGCTGATGTGTTCCTTTCTTTTCTTTCCTGAGCTCTCAGAACTATCGAAGCTCAACACCTTAGAGACAGAGGATCATGGTGCAAACATCTTGCTCTCTCCATTTGGCTGGCTTTCTTTAAACCTGACATCGATAGTCTATGACCTTCATCTTTAATATTAGCTGCAAGCCTTTAAGGAGTCGCTTGACTCTGCACTTTTCTAAGTCAAAGGTCTGAGTAAATCACTCGAAGCGAGAGACGGTAGCCTTATGATCGGCCACTGACATGTTTCTCTACTGTAAGCCTCTAAATTTCCTATCAAGCCTGTGTCTCTCATTGTTAGGGAAATATTTCTTGTAGAAGGTATTTCGAAAGTCCTTTCAGGAAATCATCAATAGATCAGAGTTTGGAAACTTCAATCATCGCGTGGCTCTCCACCATTGGTTAACATCACCCTTGAGTAGGAAAGAAGCCAATCACATCCAATTACATTTGGACTAGTCATGCTCTTCAGGATCTTCTCCACTCTCAACAGCCAAGTCTCACACTCCTAGGATCTATCCTTGCCCTTAAAAGTCAAAGTATTCAAGTGGCTCAACTAGTTCAGCCACGGGTTATATCCTTAGACCCTTTAAAGCTACTCTTCTTGAAAGTTTATGCGATTTCATGCACCAAGCTTCTTAACTCCTGTATTTTACACTACCTGCCTTCCTTGTTAACGTCTAGGAACCTTCCCTTTACCCTTTTCTCGAAGCAGCATCCTGCAAGCAACCACAAATTCAAACAAAATCATAAAGCAGTTCTAGTACGGATGGCTCTTGCCATGCAATCCTATAGAGTTCCTAGATCAGACACTCTAAGTTAGTATCTTAAGTATACCTATTGTTTTGATATCATTCTGTAACGACCTTAGGTGTTACAAACAAACATCCTATCATACCTAGAATTATTATTAAATAAAAAACACAATAAAATGTAGTGAATTTAAAATAAATAACTAAATAAACATATAAATGAATTGAACAAATTCTTAATTCTACCTAGAACCTGTGGTATGCAACTACGTGACTTCAAATATATATACTAGACCCAATTGCTACTTTACATCTACACTTGCAAGAAAATCATCAAAACACGTGTGAGTGACATCTAGTAATCACCCGGCATACACCTATCAACTACTAAAAACAGCAAACCAGGGTTGGAGCTGCTGGCATTCAGCTCCTTAAACTACACGGTTGTCTTTCTTGGCAGCATCAAGTCCAAAGCTTACAATGGGATCAAAACCTGAAAAACTCTATTACAAATAACCATAGAAATCTTTTTTAAAACATGTCTTTTAAAACTATTTTTTCTTTTTCTTTCAAAATACGTACATATTTGAAATCTCTTTATGTAATCTTAGAATAGCTATTCTATGTCAAATTAAGTCCAAAAATTAGCATAAAATTGTGTCTCAAAATCAAGATCTTCTCTAGATAGGAGCCTAAAAACCTAAATCAGAGCTTAGAAAAACACACAACCACAATTCATGCATATAACGTGGAAACCTGTCGTATCACTTTGGCCACAAGTGATCGTCCAGTCTATAAGTAACTATCGAAGTACACGGTACTACTACGGTAAGACCACCTTGTACAGGTGTCCTCCACCTCAGGTCTTTACTCTAAGAATCTTTCAAAGGTCCACTCTAGGATAAACACAAGGTACATTCTCTCGACGTCTTAACTTATGTCACCTGGGAACTCTAACCTTGAACCCTACCAACTCTATGTCCCGATTACTTGGGGACTCTAATCCCAAACACTACTGACGCTTAACTCAATAACCATAACCTCTGATTCGTACCTGACCTCCAAAGGTATCAGTGGTCCTTAGTCCACCAGTACGATCCTATGGTCTTTGTGGTTCCTACTGAAAAGTACGGAAAACACGTAGGCCTCATCTTAGGCAATTGACTCTTAACTATTTAGGAGTATCAATCGTTTTTAGTCTACCTGTTAGAAGCTTCGACCTCTTGGTCTAAAATCATTTTCCAAATTTTTGCAAAACTTATGCATTTCTTTTTTAAATTCTTTTAGAAATCACTTTTGAAAACCATTTCAAAATGATCTCAAAAACATTGCGAAATACCGTAAAAGCACCACCCAAAAGAAAGCCGGACAACTGACTCATATACTTGCCGAAAGCCATAAAAACACTTGCTGAACACACTGCCCTTGGGACTATGTGCCACCATTACACGTTGGTACCACGCACCAGGGGCACGTGCAGGAACTACATGCCTGTCCCCCGCACCCCCAATGCAGAAACCCTCCAGGCACCTTGCCTGAACACAATCCATAATCCCTGCCAAAAACACATTATGCAAATACATCCATACATTCTAACCCCTCAAGATCCATACATTCTACATTCTATAATCCAGAGAATCTAGGCTATAATCTTCACATCCATACATTCTATATACCAATCCACTCAAGATTGGATCACACATGTGAAATGGATTCCCTTCGTGGGAGCCCTGCTACTAAATGATCCGCGTGGGATCACAAACACAAATAATATGCAATAAGAGAGAGAGAGAGAGAGAGAGAGAGAGGGAGGGAGGGGGAGAG